>CAAKHB010000038.1:0-10867 GCA_901007665.1 Aeoliscus strigatus | reverse complement strand
TGTGATGGTGGGAGACTGGGGGGAGGAGGGGTGTGTGTGTGTGTGTGTGTGTGTGTGTGTGTGTGTGTGTGTGTGTGTGTGTGTGTGTGTGTGTGTGTGTGTGTGTGTGTGTGTGTGTGTGTTGAATAGCAGATAGCAGAGCAGAGTCCATTGTCCCTCAGTTTGTGTGTGACTGTGTTGACCCTGTGTCTCACACTATCTCTGCTTGTTTCCATCTTTATCCCACTTCCAACATGTTTCCAAGTATTTGTCTACGCCAGCAGGTGGATTTTTATGACTAGTGGGATCAAACCAGTCAACGTTTAAAGAAGCCACAGGAAATACAGATACTTTGAATAGAAGAATTTGTTAAATAAACAGGAGAACAACAGGTTGTCTGCCAGGAATACAGGTTCTTTGGTTAATACGTGGCATGAACATGTAGACTAGAAGTGATGTGCAAGTTTTGGTCTGGTGAAAATGGAGAAGTTCATGTTGTTCAGACACTATGCTGCTGGAGTCAGGAGGAACAATGACAACACTAGCAAAAGTGTGTTAATTACACACAGATATTGTATTCATGTGCTGTCAATCGTACACGCTCCAGAATGTTAGATTTTTAAGAGAATAAACAGGTGAGGTGAGTTTTATTTCCAGCGTATAACACTCCCATCAACAACAAGTGACGTCAATCGTTTTGAATACTCCTGGTGTGTGACTGGACATTACATAAGAAGATTTACTTCTTTTTTTCTTTTTTTTAGACAGGAAACTTATCCAAAAATCCTGGGAGACTTTTGTTTTGCATCATTTGACTGGTTGTGAGTTGTGTTGTCACATGAGTTCACTGTAATTACACTTAAATTTGCTCAAACAAAAGGTTGAGCCACCGGTGTTGGCTGAACGTTGTGTACGGTAGGACGAGAATAACTAGATTAACTCACAGTACTGAGCTGTACTGGATGAATGGAGGCTAATCTGCAAGACTTAGACCCGTCCCTCCTCTTTCACGGTCTCCTTATACCTCACGGCTCAATGATACCAAGAGAAGAGTCTCTGGTAATTACTGTCAACAAATTCTCACCTTCTCAGTTCCTCCAGCCAAAATGCATAAATATTGACCTTGAACTTGCTGAACAGCTCGCCCCGCTTTGTCCTCTTTTTAAGGACATTCTTGACAGAGTTTCTGCAAGCACAGGCACATTTAAATCACAATTTGAATGCCGACAAGAGACTGGGCTTGGACCACCTGCCGAGGGTTTGTCGCTAATGACGCTCAAATGCCCCCATTCAGGCACCAACTGCAGGGCGACCGGCAGACAGTCGCTAAGAGAAAGACTCTCACACTTGGTTGAAGAATGACAGAGATGTTTTCTTTGGGGACAGCGAGAGGACAAACGGCAGACACAAAGCACCGGCTTTTTGTCCCCATTGGACGTTAGTAGTTGAACAGTGGATGAGTTGTGGTCGTAGGAGTCAGTGTTTCTCCTTCAAAGGTAAATCGAAACACGACTTAACGCCCCCCGAGTGCTGAATGAGTGGACTGATGGTTCTACTGATGAAAATAAGGGAAAAAAAACAGTTTAGTTAAAATTGCAGACAGTGGAAGAAGAACTGGTTTTCCAACACGATGTAGGTTATTGAAAATGTCTAATATTGATTATGTGACAAAATGTTTGATGTCCACATTTTCACAGCTTCAACAACATACTCGTGACTTTGGTTTAACATCTACGGTTGAATGCTGACTTCCTTGTTTGGATATGAAGCACACGTGTATTGTTTGTCAGGGTGGGTAGCGGCACCCTGAGGGGACACACATACACACACATGAACTTAAATTCCTGGTTAATTTTGAGCTGATGAAACTAACAGGTGAACAATGATCCTTCAATTTGTCACAGAACTCAGAGAATTTCTGGATCCATTTTGGTGCTGCGACATGTTGACAGTACTCACAGTTCACTCATATTTACATGCGACAGTGGAGGAAACCAGATCTTCAGTAGCTGTCAGTAAGTTCCTTACTCAAGGACAAATTTGAACTATACCTTTGTTGAAAATACCTTCAAGTCTGAGTTCTGGGTAAAGTCTTGAATGTGTTTCGACCTTCCAGGTCTTTGGTCTGATGTTTGTTAACTTTTTAAAGTTTATTAACTGACGATGAAGTTAAGCACTTACTGTGTCCTGCTGACTGCTACATGAGTGTGACAACAACACAAAAACACAATCCAGGGGCTCATTTCACAGGAAAACGTCAGAGTTTTTGGTTGTAATTTCACATAAACTGACAGAAATCAAACATCTGTAAAGTTCCATGTGTTTGAATTCAGTTTATCAGTTAAAGTTAGATTAGGAAAAGTTCCTCTTCTCAGGGTTAACAAACTCAGGGTTTTTACTAAACCTTCTCTCTGGATTGAACACCCGGGGCCAGATCCTCCAATCTGTTCTTAAGAAAAATCTTAGGACCGAAATTAAGAAGTTCATGAGTGCAATCCCTCAATATTTTCTTAAGAATAGTCTGAAATCATACGAATTTCTTTATTTTTAACGTAAGACTATTAAAGGCAATAACAACTAAAATATGACAACATTAGCAGTTGGGAACTGTTAAATCTGCCAGCTTCTATTAACAAACACAAAACAAAGGCTCTTGACACAAAATAAAACACAAATAAAAGTTAATGTTAGGTGCAGGCGACTCATGCGGAGCATATGCTATCTCTGACTTGTCAAAACAATTTGTTGAAAAATATGATAGTAGGGACTTACCTTTTCACTGCAGGAATTATTTCTAATTATTCTATTATTTACATTTGAGAAAATTCTTCAGAACTTTTGAGAATTTGAGAATATTACTTTTTCTCTTTTTGATTATTAAGACTGGAGTTAGGAACAAAAATGACGCTGAATAAGATTTTTTACTTCAGGTTTTGTGAATCCGGCTCCCGGATTGTGTTTTTGTATCGTTTGCCACTGTCAAGCAGCAGTCAGCCAGATACAACACGAGCTTTGCGTGCAGCTTCATCATCTACAGTTGTCACATTCTCACTCACTAAGTGTTTGTTATTAAAGATACAAACAGACGTGAACTCCAGCACATTTAATGGCTCTAAATGACTGACTGTATTTCAAGTTCACCTTGTTAAACAGCCAACACGCCCATGGATGTTTGGGGACGGTCGTTACCTTCTTAATTGATTGTCTTTTCATGTTGTCAAGGACACAACGAGACCAGGGAGACTCACAAACTGTTCGGGGGCTCCTGCGCTGGCTTTGCCTGTAAAACGGTCCACACAGCCTCCAGTGTGCGCCCACAGTCCCTCCCTGTATTGTCCTTTGTCAAATGCACATTCCTGGTAATCCAAGCTACTACCTGTTCCCCCCTGAGACTGAAGTGGAAACAAGTGTATGTGTGTGAGGATGCTGTGGAAATCCCTGGGGTGCTGTTGGTCTAGAGTTTGAAATGAATGATGAATGACCACGGATGGCGAGAGAGACAAAGAGACACAGAGAAAGAGAAAGAGAGGTTTCATGGAAACATTCTCAGTGTGTCGGTGCTGTGTTCATTGGGTGTGTTTGGGTGATGGCAGTGAGAACTGGGAGTGAAATATGAGTCATGACTTGTTTGTGCCCTATTTGTGTGTGTGTAGTTCAAGTAGATGCGTGCTGCATGCTCATTCTTCAAATCAGCGGTAATTATCTTCCCAACAAGCCGCTGCTTTGCGTTTGATCGTCAGGTTGTGTTGTGACGTCGTCAGCAGCCCTGTGGGCTTTATCCCATGAAAGCTGAGCCGGAGGGAGCATGCCCGTACACACACACACACACACACACTTAATGAGTCTGTCGTTCCCGTCCATCATCGGCGTTCCAATGTGTAGAAAGAATGGAAAGTATTAAAAAGTATGGAAAATCAAAAGTAAAGTATATTTTTTTGTTTCGAGACTATTTACACTCTTCTAAATAATGTTTTCAGTAATACAAAATTAGATATTTCCAAAAATAATTTAACCCAGGTTGTTTTTTTGCCGGACAGAACACAGTTTGGGTGAGAACAATTGGTACTTGGCTATAATTTCCTATGAATAATAATTAGATATTATTTGAAGTATGATACATTTACTCAGCTGTCAGACAATTCTCTTTTAGTCAGTGAAATGTGAATACAACAGAACGTCTGATCATTTATTGGAGCAGAGCTCCTCTGCTGATCGTCCACGTGAACTGACCAGCGTGTGATTGAAGAACATTTCCTTGTATTGTTTTGTTCCTTCACACATCTTCTGTCTCGGACGTATATGACAGTAATGTGTGAACCATTTATCAGGAAGTCAAACCTCTGTATCGTCATAAACCGTGCTGGTTTCTACTGTCATGTGTGAGAAGGAAGTACAGGTTCAGGGGGTTTATTTATGAGATAACAAAAGAGCAGCAGAGCAGGAGACATCGGCCATGAAACATTGTGTACAGTTTTGGCAGTGACGTAGGAGAATGTCACAGGAGGTGGCTGATGATGTCACAGGATTGGTCCCAGTGGCAGTGAAGGTGTGTCCTCAGTATCTGTTTTGAAAATAACTCTGAAGCATGACTCTTTTTTATGTTGATCAAACATCATCCCAGGTGATGTTTGGTGTTTAATTTCTATGAGGCGGAGTTGCATAAACTGAAAATTGATGAGTAATGATGACTAACCTGTCAGTGCATGTTGGTTTCAGTGCACAGATGCCTCCATGTTGACCTCCAGTCTGATGCAGGCAGAGGTGGGAGGTGGAGTACTGAACAGGAGCAGTAAATGCACTTTTATAGCTGATTATTTTTGTAGCAGCAGAACTTGTGTAGCTCAGGGCTGTAAGGAACGAAGAGAACGCGTGAGAGAGACCGAGAGAGAGAGAGAGAGGCATATAAAAACCCTCTGCAGAGGAGCATCTCTTATCTGTGGAGCTCCAGCTGACAGACCTCCGTCTCTCTCCTCTCGTTCTATCTCATCCACCTCTCTGTCCATTTTGCAACCCTTTGCTGTCTGAATCAAAGCTGCACCGGTGACACTCGTCTCCTCCATTGTTTGCCTCCGTTGTTCGGCATTAACAGTAACTTTTATAAAAACAGCAGCACGTAACGCTGTCTGAAACAAATGGAGGGGTTCCGGTGCTGCTGCTGTTGTCGGCCTCCTTCTGACGTTTACATCAATACACCTTGGAATGCACCTCATCCACATAATCCCCCTGTCTGCCTGAAGGAGCTGAGTAATGATTTGTGCAGCAATAAAACGGAACAAGCCTCAGCGCTCAGCTCCAACCAAACGGAGTGTGATGAGAGGACAGTCCATGGTCCGTCGTCTACGACCACACGGAGGCGCTTTGTTGTGTAAACGCATGTTTTGCATCGTTTTGTCCGATCATCCAAATGAATCCTGGAAACTCAAGGGCTGAAAACACTTTTTTTTTTGGTCTCACCCCTCTCATCTCCAGCCTTCGACCTCTTCACCCTGGCGTCTCATAACAATAACAACAATGTCGACAACAGCCGACTTGCTCGTGCTGAAGTATTCAATCCGTGATTGTAAAAGTTGATGGGACACACTGGAGAGGATACTTGACGTCACCTTGACGTGGACCGTTGCAGACGGCTGTGAGTGTGACACAACTGTGACTGGAGCAGCAAAAAAAGGAAACACGACGGCAAGGTTCAACGCGGAGCTACGCAGACAGACACAGATGTATAAACTCCCAGGACTGCATAGGGGACGGGTCAGTTCAGTGATCAAGCATAAATTGGGATTAAGGCTGAACCGCTTCAAGAAATGTAGCTCTTTCTGCCAGATATTACGAATTAGGGTGAAGTCAAGCTTAACTTTTTTGTCTGCTGTGTGATAGACATAAAACGTGTCATGGACTGTTACTGCTCAGCATTCTAACGCAGGGTAAGAACATAGAGATTGGTGTTTATTTTAATTAGCCTGGAACATGCCAATTAAATTTAACGACATACTTGGTTGTCTCCTCTGTAGTGAAGAGCTCTGAGTGCTGGCAGAGGTTTGTTGTGTTGCTTTTATAACAAATGCTGCAACAGACATTGCTGTGATAGGTAATTGTTTCCAAACTGCACTGCATTGAATCCCGCTATATGTTTTATATTTTATATATATATATGTGTGTGTGTGTGTGTGTTATTTACAATAGTATTATAGTTTATTATTTATTATTATGGTTATTAACATTGGCATTAGTTTGTCCTGTCAAATTGCCTTTATTATTCCACGGCTGCGACTAATTCCTGGTGTTGAGGGGCAAACACCGGGTTCTTCTTGTCCCCTCGGATTGGTTAGCTCGGGTTCAAGTATGATATATGGTGACATTAGAGATCCGTTTCGATTCATTGAAGACTTAGCAGTGCTAACACTCTGAGGAGTGTTGTCCTCTTTGAGACTGCTGCAGTCTCTACATAGTTAATCATTTCTTACTCCTGCAGATCTGACAAAAAGCTGCTGCGAGAAGGTTCTTCTTTGCTCAGATGTTCAGTTTCTTTGCTTAGAAACACACGTATGACTTCACATCCTGGTGATGCTGCAGATCAGTGCGTCTCTGGTTGAAGTGTGTCACACCAACTTCATTATATAACGAAACATTCTGTTTATTTCTGCAGCTGCAGCAGCGAGCGCACGTTCCCATTTTGATGGCCGTAATCTCAGTGTCACTCAGAGTACCACGAGCATAACAAGCACTTAATTCAGAACCTGGCGTTCCAGAAATGTGTCAGTGAAGTATTACCGGCTGTCATCAATCATCGCCCACGTTCATCTGTGATCAGCTGCTGAAACGAACGCTGCTGCAGAGATAAAGATCATTAAAGCTAATTAGTGTCGGCCTTCAGAGCGGTTCTCCTCACTGTGGGAAAGTGTTTTGTTTGCATCTACACGTTTCTCATTTGAGCGTTGAGTGTTCTTTGGACTCTGTAACAATTTCTTTCAAAGCAATTTCCTACTCATGACGTTTCCTCAGTTCACCTGTCTGAGGGAGACGCCGGCATTCACGTTGTAACTGTTTGAAAATACGTTGACGAGTAACCACAGAGGACCAAAGCACTGTGCAGAAGAATAAATACAAATATGAATAAAATGATGTGATAAAGCAATAATAAAGAGAAGTCAAAATAACAATATTTTAAGAAATACTTTTTTCTGCCTATTTTTACATTCTACATTCACAGCACAACAGCCATATTTTTTGAGATAATTATTTGTTATGAGACAACTTTTGAGAAAGAAAAAAATGTATATTCTAAGTATGAAATGTAAATATCTAAAGTATATTTCATTTAGATGAGGGATCACCTACGTGGTACCTGCAGTAGCATCATCAGGGAAAGTGATCACCTGAAAATGAAATTATTGCAGCTATTGAGAGACATAAAGTGCTGCATGTTGAAACTTTACAATTACCTTCCTACTGTTGATTAATTCATGTTCAATAATGATTCTTCATGATTCTTTATTCTAATTAGGGTTGAACTGTAGAATTTTGTTCCTTTCAGAATTGTGTATCACACTGGCAGCCCTTTGGAATTGTCAATATCATAAATGTTTCCAAATTAATCAGATTGTTAATTGAATCTGTTTTTGGTCTGCATGACGTCTGCATCTTTCAGGCACACAGGCTTATCTTCATTAGTGAGGACTGTGCGGTCGTTGGGCACGTTCTGAAGGCGTCGCCTTGTTGAACCAAATTGGCTCCACAAGTACAGATGACATCTCATGAACTTATGCACCCCGCGTGCTGTCTGACAGACAGCAACCGTGAGCTCGCGGCACCTTTGAATCTCTCTTGAGTTTGACATGTGCTCACAAGTATCTCTCTTTTCCACTCGCTTCTCCAGTGTCTGTTGCTGCTGCAGTGCATGTGAATTATACATATCGCCACGTGACTCCTCCCCAGACACAACTGGCTTCATTTGTCTTGTGCTCCTCTTTCATTCTTCTGTCTGCTTGGTGCCAGAACAGATTAGACACATCGAAAACAACTAATACACTAATACATTGACAGTGTTAGCATACTTTGAAGTACCGTAGTTACATGACTATTTGCAGAAAATGTCAGACAGTTCCTGAAAGCTGAGAAGTGTCACTTGGTTCCTCTACCTGGTGTGAAGAAGGGGCTAGAAAGAGGAGGAAACGGCCATTGATTCCTGAAAGTCAAGAAGTTGCACTTCATATCTAAGTTGCTGTCATTACGGTAATGATTCGATGTCGCTGTCTGGCTGTGGTGTGCTGGTCTCACCTGGGGACGACGAGTGGGAGACCAATGTTTGTATTGTAAGTAGGTCAGGCCCTGCAGCAGCACGCTGACTTGAAACCTCTTCTCTTGGCTTCAGACCAAAACTCTGAGGAAGACGTGCTGTTGATATCATTTCAAAGTTGTTTTTTTTGGGTTTTTTTTATCCTGCACATTTGATAAATGACTGGATCAAAGAGGGAACGAGGATCTCTGCTTGTTTTGTGCTCATGCTCAGTTACAACTTCTGGTTTGAGGCTCAAAAAGTTGTAGATTAATCCCTTTTAATGTGCGTCAATGATGTGAAATGTGCTTTTAAAAAGTTTGATGGCGCATTTGAGTTTTATGTGTTTGGATGATGGCTTCATTATACAAACATGCTTTTACTATGTGTAGAAGTGTGTTCCAAAGTAACTGATGAAGAAGAACTTAAATGTGGGGTAAATTGTTTTAACAAAGCAAAGAAGTGTATTCATGGACCTGAGTACAGTTTCTGTTTGACACTGATGAAATACAAAAAACATCAACCTTGTCCTTCAGGTCCCATTCATTTCCTCTGACGGCAAAGTGCATTAATGTGAGGGAGTCAGAGCAGTCGCTTCCTGATTCAAGATGAGTGTTCATCAGATGGCTGTGGTGGTCGCTGTGGCAACACATGTAACTCTTCTGTGTTGTCATGTTCCAGGTCAGCGAGGAGGAAGAGGAGGATTTTCCCGTCATCATGTGCACGCGGTCGTGTCCCGACGTCGTCCCCGAGTCCCAGCTGTTCCCCACCGAGTTGGAGGAGCCAGAGGAGGAAGTGACGGATGAGGGCCGGGAGAGAGAATCAGACAGGGACAGCGCCATCGAGAGCACTCAGGGGTCGGACACCTCGGAGGGGCCGAGCAGACCGGGGGACAAAGAGGACGCGCTGGGGGACCTGTTCATCCCCATCGACAAGTAAGAACTTGGCCCTGCTCACCACCCGCATGGTGAAATTTCCGCGCCGTTTGTTTCACGCACATTTTTTTCACGGTGTGCTCAGATGTGGGCAGACCAGCTTCTCGGTGACCTCTGACCTGTCAACGCGTTCCTCTGCATCTCTGAACGAGGAGCAGTTTGAGGACTATGGAGAAGGGGAGGAACCGCACTACACCCCCAGCAGCCCCTGTCACGACGATGAGACCCACACCAACGGCTACTCAGACCTGGGCTCCTCCGTTCCCTCCAGGTGAGAGGAACGCGGCCTGAGCTGCCTTTCACACACAGTCCCCATGGAGACTGTTGCAGGGTCACTACATAGGAGGGTTAAAGGGACAGTAAAGCTGGAGGATCAGGTTGTGAACATTTATTCCAATGGCTGAACCTCTGGTACAGACCTGCAGGTAAACATGGTCAGTAAGCAGCAACGATAATACCATAGTAATAAACAAACATCAATTATAAACTGAAAGATCTACCATCGTCATTACTGGACTGAAACGTGGGTACAAATTGCACCTGACACAAATTGCGCTAGCATGATGCTAACGGTCACTACCAGTGCACGCATTATATGACCAACGTCGCAAACACGCTTAGAATGACTTGAAATGAATGCTGAAGTGCTCAAGAGGAAATACTGAAGCTGTAAATAAAGGATTACATAAGCACTTAATAGCGACTTACTTAGGTGTCGTACAATAACGGTACGGGAGGAACAAATCTCACAAACTTTTAGTAGGCTGGAAGCTTAACGTCCTTTTCCTAACGATGAAGACCTTAGCTAACATCTCCACTGTATGGTTGTGTTAAATTAGTCACAGTAATGATGCGAGTAACACAGACGCTATCGCTGCCGCTACATTCGTGCTAGCATACTTTGGAGAACCGTAATCAGAAAACGTGGAATGATTCCTGAAAGTTAAGATGTTGCACTTCACATCCAAGTTGCTGTCATTACGGTAATGATTTGCCAGCTTCTGGCAATACAGGAGATATAGCTCTTTTTTTCACACCACGTAGAGGAACTTACTGTAAACCAGCAGCTGATGATGTCAATGTCCTCAATGAAACAAAATTCAAAGGTCGGAGCATTGGACCTTGGGTTGTTGCAGTGTCCTTAATCAAATGAATTAATTTATCTCATCAGCACAAACAAACCTACTTGAAATTAGCTTAATAAGTCTGCAGACACTGACTGAAGAACTGGAGTCAATGCAGTGTGCTCTGATACAAAGGAAACACACAGTGATTAGCATGGGTAATTCCCACACACACACACTTGATTAACCTCCGTGAAGACTTTCTCCTCCTCGGTCAAGGTCCAATGTGCTTCGGCGTCTTTGTCCTACTCCTCACTAATGAACAGACATTACCTGACTCCTACACTGTGTAGAAATGTTTCTGAGGAGCTTTTACCCACGAGACCACATTAATATTCACCAAAGATCAGTGAATAGTGGGATTAAGTCTCTTGCCTGATTGACTGACGATACGGCTCCTGTGTTCCGACTGACCATACCAAGCAGACGAAACTCCCCAGGAAGGGCTGACACCCAGATTTACATCCAAAATGAGGCCCAGATTTTACCCACGCCTCAGGCAGCTGAGAATCTGTTTACACTGTCACGTCATAGGGCCCTTTCACACTGTGGGGACC
>CAAKHB010000036.1:0-13912 GCA_901007665.1 Aeoliscus strigatus | reverse complement strand
GAAGGGGTAACAAACATTTTGGATAATCTGAACATAAAGCACAAAGCTAAAGCTAAGGATTGGATATCAAAAATAAGGCTATGAAAAGTAAAGTTAACTAAACAACTCAGGTACTCACTCAAGAACAAGACAAGACACGCTATGGTTCAAGGATGCTTTCTTGGGTCATAAGACAACATCTGGCACAAAACAAAAGACTTGACAGGCTTAAATAGGGAGAAGTGGGAGCAGGTGAAACAAATCAGATAATTAAGGTGGGAAGGGCAAGGTGGCAGAAATGACAACACAAACAGACTTTCAAAATAAAACAGGAAATGACAACTTTGGCACAGAGGAAACATGGCAAGCTTGACCAATGTAACGATGCACCCTCTAACACTGTGTGTCACTGAGGCTGCTGTAAGATCTCAGTTTCAAACTGGCCATCATTTATTCACCCATTATTCACTCTTTGTTCACCCCTCATTCACCACCTCATGTGTCTGCGTTCAATGATTCATCCTTCACAGTAGAAAATGTGCTCAGTCGAGTGAATAACATATTCACACTCATTGGCTCACACACACAGATCAAAGCGCTGATGTTCTCTCATCTGCCCAGCGTCTGTGCGAGCAGATCGAAGCGAGCAGCTTCTCCTGCAGCTTATTAACCCAGTTACACTCAGCCCATCATTTCTCCAGCAACAAGCCCCGGGCGCCCAGCACCTGCTATGACAGAGTGACTGAACTATGAACGCAGGCCGGAGGAAACTCCTCCTCACTGTCGACATCTTCCTGAGCTGGACGGTAATGAACGACACAGCCGCTGTGTAACCAGGCCAGAGCCTTCCAGCACCGCTGTGTCTGTTCACACACTTATTAATGTGTACATTTCATCATGCGTGTGGGACTGCTGGCATTTTTTTTCTGCTGATTCCGTGGTATTTCACACTCACTCATTCTCGTGAAGTGGGACACGTTGCAGGCGGAAAACGAGGACACCTGGAGCAGCACAGTGGATAAACTGATTTATTCACACAGCCTTGTTTCCTGTTGCCATGGAGACAGATCTCATCCCTCCTCAGCTCACAGTCAAAACTCAGCTGCAGAATCTACAGACCTTGATGCTTGAGACAGTTTTGTCCATCAGGACAGAGGGACTCTGCAGGTTCTCTACAAAGCAGCAATAGTTCGTCACTGCACACCTCTTCAGCACACACACTCTCCTACATCTGTTGCACATCCAAACCGTCTCCACTTTAACAGCATCAGAGAATGGTCTGTCTTTCAGCATCCCAAAAGTGCTCTTTTAGGAAGTTGGCAGCCTGTACTGCCCTCTCCAGCACGGCCTTGTCCCCCAGCTCCGACACAGGCAAAGGCTGACGTCATCACACATGAAGGGACAAAAACCGAGCAGTGAGAGGGGTTGGACAAGGGTTGTCCTCTGTTGTAGCACCATATGTCAGATAAGGTAGCGCTCTTTGAAGTAGCTCTCTTCTTTCATGTGGCGTATCAAAGCCTGGTGAGCGGGCTGCAACGGAGGACAGGTGATTAATGGGGGCTTTCTACATTAGGGAGGAAGAGAGTTCCCAGGATGGCAGGGCCTCATTACCTCACTAAGACACTATCTGTAGACATCAATGCAGGACGTAGGTGTGTGCATGTTTTGTTTTTTTGCTTTTGTTTTAATTAATCTCATCAGAGACAATGAGCTGGACAAACAAATGGTCCAAATCACACAAACAGAAACTGACAGCTTGTGTCTCTTAATAATCTGCTCACATTTACACAGCCTGTTTGTAGTTTGTGTTGCAGCTGATATATACAAACATCATGAAGTTTTATTTGTGAAGGAGCTTCTGTTCCTGTCCTGTCTCAGGGGTCGGTGTGACTATAGGAACAGCAGACAAGACCCCAGATGAAGAACTGACAACATCTGATGTCAGACACTGTGAGGCAGAATGGGTCTTTGTCAGACTCACAGCTCTGATCCTCAGCTCAGCTTCATGTCAAATAGACAGACTGGGACTGGGACAGGAACAGGGACTGGGACTTGGACAGGAACTGGGTCAGGGACAGGGACACAGACAAGAAGAGGAACAGAGACAGAGACAAAAACGGGAACAGAGAGACACAGGGGCTGGGACAGGGAGGCAACTTGTTTGGGAAATTTACCGTTCCAGGACACCAACATCTTGGTGTCCAGATGTGGGCGTGGCTGACTCATCCTGACTGCGGCCATCTTGTCCCCAGCTGAGGTCAGAAGCTGGTACAGCCTCTCTACACTGATTCCAAAGCATGCGGTGGGTTAACTCCTCTGAATAGCGTACAATCAGCACATAGTGGCCCTGCAGCTCTCTCACACAGCACAGCGGTCAGACCCTCTCTGAACAGGCAACACATCTATCGTTCAGGTGAGACTGAATGAATAAAACCTGTTCTGGAGACATTGGAGAGTTGCTTCGTTCCTTGTGATGCATGAAAATGTCTGCCAATGTGATCAACCCCGTGCTGCCCTGCACCACATCAGACAGCAGCTCCTGAACCTGTGAGGCCATCCAGATGCAGGACCCGCCCTCACACCTCTCCAGCCCCCCTGTGGCTGGGACAGAATCTGCATCCTCTACGCTGTAGAAGCCCCCCCAACTGTCAGGGGGAGAGGTATGTAACAACCTTCTGCTGTCTGCCTTCTTTCCCACAGGTTATACATGTCAACACTCGTCATACTGGTCCCACAGGTTTATCGGGTCATATTGGTCCCACTGGTCGTACATGTCAATAGTAGCCATAGTGGTCCCAGAGGTTTATCACGTCATACTGGTCCCACTGATGATACTGGTCCCCCAGGTTTATCATGTCATACTGGTCCCACTGATGATACTGGTCCCACGGGTTTATCATGTCATACTGGTCCCACTGATGATACTGGTCCCACAGATGATACTGGTCCCACTGATGATACTGGTCCCACGGGTTTATCAGGTCATATTGGTCCCACCAGTCATTTTTGTCAACATGGATCATACCAATCCCACTGGTCATACTGGTCCCACCGGTCACACTGATCCCGCGGGTTTATCAGGTCATACTGGTCCCATGTGTTATAGCGGTCCCATGGGTTTATTAGGTCATTTTGGTCCCATTGTTCATACTGGTCCCACTGGTCATACTGGTCCTGCGATGGACACCAGTCTCGACTTCTCTCTCCAGCCTCCAAGGTAAGTCAGCTCTCTGACATTCATTTACCAGTAATATAATAACATCATAAATCTTAGAGAACATAATGATCAGCCACTATGTTTTAATTGGGTTCCTCCTTCCCAGCTGTCAACTCATTCATCACAGAAGAAACCAGCTCTCACACCATCAAACACATGAATGCAGGGACGTCATCACTCAAACACACAGCCTCACTCATGGTGCCAAGTGCTCTTTTCAGTTATTTTGTAACTGTCAGACACACTGTAGCAAAGCATGCTGGGAAGCCTCACAACCGCCCTCCCCAACACGCTACAATATGTTATGAAACCTACGTTATGAAACCTATGTTTTGACACGAACCTATATTGCAATAGAGCTTTGTTCACATACTTATCATCTGCACCATGAGATACTGACCATATATGAAGCCTGTGTTTAAACTTGTGACATACATGGAGCTAGTGATCTCATAGAATCAAACAATAGGGGCCTGTTCACAACATTGTATCTTTAGGGTCCTGCATACCACGTACGAACGATGTCACCTTCAGTTGAGATGTTACCACAATACACCTTCTTTGTTGATCTCACACCTCCCTTGTCTGCTCATGATCTGGGGCACACCCTGACATGATCTGGGGCACGCCCTACTGAAGATAGCTTGCTCTCTGTATAACCTCGGTCTTGAAGCTTCAATCTATCAATTCATAAAGATCATTCTGTTGAGACAATTCTTATTTCTCCAAAGTTGGACAGCGACAAGTGAATTTCCACAACACTGAGACCACCAGAGACTGGGACCAGCAAGAGTGGATGGGCTTCTGGAGCAGAATTTGGACAAACACACACATTGTGTGATGAACCATAACACGCATGCAAACACAGCATATGTGTATCATTTACTTGGTCAATCAGGTCTCTGGAGACATAAAACAGAATGTCCTTCGCCTAGAACTGCATAGAACTGCTCACCTGACACATGGAAGACAAACGATATGCAGTAGCTACTTAAGAGTCATGCTTCAACCTGAGCATAACCTTACCACAGCCGCCCTGATTAATACATAGGACGTTAAGTGGTGAAGCCATGCTGAGGCAGCCTCTCTGCTCATTAAGCACATGCACATGTTCTTCAGGTTTGCCCGCGTCCTAATTATGTTTTGTTTTCCACGTAAAACAGGTCAGAATTATCTCATGAAGAAAGTACAGACATTAGCATCAACCTGCACAGTGGATGAATTTTAGCAGCAGTTCTCCTCCTGAATCTCCGTCTGTTTTTCCATTAATGAGCTGCTGCTGCACATTCTGAACTTTAACAACAGGGGGCAGTATTTCCCCAGTGTCCAGGTGTCAGCAAAACTACATTATCCCCAAACAACTGATGCTGTGGGGGTGTGTCAGTTCCATCAATTCAAACTCTATTTACATGTACATACTGTATATTCTAATTCTATTATGCCATGGATATTTCCTCTCAGGTACACTGAGCTAATACGGAGTTTCCCCAATGAGCCTTGTCACCTTTTATTTTTAGGCGCAATAAAAATGTACAAATAAAAAAAAAACAGTTCAAAATGCTTCCATCGTATCAGTAATTTGATATTCTTGACAACAATCACAAAACCTGACATTGTGATGTCCCTGATGTCCTTCAAAGGTTTTCTGTGTGAATTTGGTGAATTCAAAGAAGATGAATTCCTATGAGAAGAAGTTTGAAACAACTGTAAGAATGGTTTTAGTTTGTACAAATGTTCACACCAGTGATTTGAGCTGGGTTGGAATCGAACAATGACACATGATCAGATCAGAGAGCTCGTCAGTGCATCACAATGAACCTGTCCGACATGGTTGTGGATTCCTCCCAGCGCCATCATGTGGAGCATGTGCAGGGTCATTTGCAGAGAATTGACACCTTCTGAGATGGACATGATGGGACATCAGAGGAACATGAGAGCGAGAAAAATAGCACAGCCCAGCACAAATCCAATGATAGCAGAACACTGGGGCTCCACATGCGTCTACTTGGTGAAGGAAACTTGGGAACATACTTGTAGCTCACCCCTTTTTGTAAGAATGAGCCATCTGTTCGAAGCAGTAATGAGCTACGTCAAGAGCCAGAGGAGGACTTTCCCCACGGTTCACAATGAGCTCTGTGCCTTTCTTCAGTGCTTCAAGGATTCGTTCCCCACTAGGCTCCATATGAGAACAGTTGGTTGACTGATTCTCTCTTGTACATGATGATTTATCTTTGATCTGTTTTCTTCTCTAAGGCCTAATATTTCCGCTGATGATGTGTATTTAATGTCTCAGTGTTCTATTCAAACAGTTTAGCTGCAGAGGATCAGCTGTGCCTCTTCTCTATTAGAAATTGCCAGCAAAGACTCAGTACCTGATCAATGATTCGGGTGAGAACTGTCTAGAAAACAAGTTCTGTCTCTTGATCATTGAAAGGAAAGTAGGTGCCTCAATGAAAGGTCTGCTGTCAGAGGTCAACCACATACTCCTAGGCCACCGGCCACCGCCACTTGTTGCCTGGAAACAGTCACATCTCAAAATGCTGACAGGGCAGAGGACCTGTGCATCTGAAAGTATGTGAGCATGTACTGTACACCTTGTCCACATAATGTCTCTCTTATCATTTGAGTTTGATGCAGATATAGGTATCACTGAAGATTTTTACAGTTTCTTCCTCCTGAAAAGACAGAGGACTGTGTGTGATTCACAACATAAAACTCATTTAAAGTGTCAGAGCCCTGAAACTAAACCTTATCTGATACAAAGATTGTTTTGTCTTCGCTCTTTGCTCTATTGAAAGCATCTTGTCCCCATGGAAACCTGAATCGAAGTGGACATTTGGCCCATATCAGCTTCTGAAGCTTCTGGAAGTCTGTGTGTGTGTGTGTGTGTGTCACTCATCAGTCCACAGGGTTGTGCACATGTTGAAGCAGGTAGGGTGACCTCTCTTTGATTAATTTGTTGATGTGTCTGCGTGGATGATGACCCTTCACCCCTGGACGCCATACTCCGACTAACAGTCCGACTAACAGACTTTGTCCAGAAATCTCAAAGTGAGGAGAAAACAGACTGCTAAAGACAGAGGTGCGCCAAGACCAATATCCTGATGTTTTGATTGCCTTTACATGAATGACATTTTCACATGGACCACAGTTCCCCTCATCCTGGCTCCTTCAAACTGAGCTGATGACAGCTAATGTTAGCTAAACACAGCTGGGGCCTGTATCACAAAGCAGGATTTTGTTTTAGCGAGATAAGTTCAGGGTTAACCCTGGGTTTTCTTTACCACAAATCCGGATTTTTTCATATCAAGGTCTGTCTCCACAGTAATTTACTCTGAATGACTACAGAGCTGCCAACTCTCATGCATTGGCCGTGAAACTCAAGCATTTTATTGGCTTCACACGCTCTCATGCCACACCTCAGATTTCTCATGCTGAAGTACACATCAGATTAAAATCTGACAGCTCAGAGTTTATATATGTGATATGTACTAGTTGAGCCAATGAGCTGGGCTCATATGGCATGAGGATTATTCACCCTCTGACATCTGAAACCGCAAACGCCACGGGCTCGCTCCCACAATATGTCGCTGGCATTGTCCTGGACTGAGCGGCAAGAGAGGTGTCCGAGCCCAGCGTCAGGGGTTGATTTCCCCCATTCGGGTATGTGAGTTTGAGTATGCCCTTACGCTTTAAATAACATCTCCTGATTACTTGTAGATATTACTTCGTATTTCGAGCGTTTCGTGAAGACGATTTATGTTCACAGGATAGCTAAACTTATTTGTCATAGCAGCCAGCAGCTACTAACTTAACTTTTCCCTCTAAGCTAGGCAGGGTGAACAGACATCCTCAATTTTAGAGGTCAGCCCCTGTCTTGGATGACATGTCCCCAGTTAATGCTACCTGATTCTGATACTGAATGCAGGAAATTGCAGATGTGGCACGGTGTGCACACAAACCAAAACATTTACACACATATCCTGTGATGTTCAGCATCTCATTAAAAAGAAGGTGTCAAAAATATTTGTGTTTTAAGTACAGTGAGACACATATTAGATCGTAAAGCAAAGAGGTTATGTTATATGAGTTCTTGTAATGAAATATGAGGTAACAACTACGGTATGTAAGTCGCACAGAGCCATTGTTTTTCTTACAGAAAAGGGCACTGAGAATAAAAAACACTCAAACTCTGAGCTGTTGAAGCTCAGAGAGATGATTGAATTTAAGAGTTTAGAGACAGATTGTTGGTGCAGCACCAGGTGATGAGTCTGTTCATCTCTGCAAATTTTACAAAGGTGGGGGGCCCCCGTGGTGGTTGTGAGACCTGATGAGTAGTGACAGCCCATCTGCAATGACTGAGGGTGGTCTGTCAGAAAATCTCTGACCCAGCTGCAGGTTTTGTGGTCTATGCAAAGGCTGAGCAACTTGGACACCAGCTGGCCGGGTATGATGCAGTTGAATCCTATTAGTGTACTTTTAACAGATATAAAACTTAAGGATGATGCATTGTTTATTCTGTCTATTAAGACATTAAGGAGAAAAAGGGAAAACCAAAACGAATAACACTTAAGAGCTTATTTCTACTGTGTTCTTAGTTCATTCTTCGGTGGTTGGTCTCAACAAGACAGAGACAAGAAACAGGCTGGGAGCTGGACTGTCCCTGTCACTTGTCCACAAAGCTGTAGAGATTAGGTGAGCAGCCTCCACACGTTCATTTCACGAAGCTAGTCTGAACATCCTAAACCTCTACGTGCGGCTGCTACTCACACCCGATGACTCACACCCGCTGAACCGCTGCTCATACCGGTGTCGTGCCTCTGGAAAAATTTGTATCCCCTGGCCACAGGAGCGCACACACACTCGGAACGTGGAGGTCCATTTCTACGCTTTGGAAGTAAATACACAACATGTAATTCATCATTTTAGTTTTATAGTTTTATCAATGACGTTATGCTAAGGAAACACTTCATGTTTTTATTCTGCTGTATCCTACTTGTAAATAACGTTGATCGTTATTCCCACAAATGTGTTTTCATGTTTATTAATTCATTTTCAGTGTTAATTTTCAGAGTATTCAGCAAAGCCAGGTTGTTATTTCTGTAACTATATTACACGCTAAATTCAGGACTTTTATTTTTAAAAAGTCTCAATGGAAACCAAAAAGCTGTTTTTCGTGAGCGTATGTTGCATGTTCAGAAGTGTGTCTGCATGCATGGCCGTAACTAGCTATGAGATACCCAAGGTAAAAAACTCAGTTACTATTTCCTTTTTTTAAATTTAATACAAATATGACAATCCAATTCATAGAAAGAAAACAAACAGTATTCCGCACAACCAACAATCAGTTGTTGTGTTTCTATAAAAAAATCAAGTAAAACAAGTTGTTTTTCTGCATATGAGGTCATGTAACTTACATCATGGCGCAATGTGACACGTGTACCAGCACTGAACGGCCATGTTTTGGTTTTGGGGTGAAAGCCAAGAGCGAAATCCGCGTGTGTTGAGGTAAGGAACGAACATATTCGTCAGTTGGTGCATCTGTTATAATAGTTGTAACGGGGGTGATGGGACCCAAACGCAACACACTGAAGCACACCAAATTCAGGGGTAACTTAATCCTCTTCGGACGTCTGGGAGGGACGACAGACGGTCTCAACGAAACCCTCTTCAGCGGAGAAAACGATAAACAAAGGCGGTCTCAACGAGATCCTCTTCGGACAATATCAGGCTCGACACGGGCGGGCGGCACTGACGAACGAGGTCGAGGCGGGCTGAGTCGGGGTTGGAGTCCAGAGCAGGCGCGATCTGTAGACAGGAGAGACAGGCAGGCTGAGACAACGATTTGACAGAAATGAGAAGGGCAGGAGGGACTTTAACAACTGTGGTAGGAACAGGTGTGGGTGATTGAGACTGATTACGGTGAGTTTGGCTGGGAGTGGCGAGAGGTGATGCGTTCAGGGGCGAGAGGAGAAACCAGTGATGCGGGCCAACCATGACAAATAGTAGTTTTGTTGAAAAAAAAAATACACTATTTTGCAGCAGCTGCATGTACTAACTCAAGACAAATTTCAACTCAGAGGAACAATAAAGTTTTATCTCATAGTTATGTCATCTCATCTCACTAGCTAGTGCCACTTTAGCTAGTGTAATGCAACGTTACTATTACACATGCTAACAGCATTAAACAGGTTTTGTAAATAAGAACTGGTTCTCAAATGTTGTCGCTGGTTAAAATTAAGAAAAATCTGTATTATTTGTCACATTTGTATGAACTTATCATAAGTCTGTCTGTCTGTCTTTCCTTTTTTGTACTCTCAGTGAGTTGAATGTTGTTTGTGTATTTTTGTAATTGTACAATTAAAAAAACTATTTATTTTGCTTTTTTTTCATAAATAATTGTTAAACCTAGTTTCATAAACCTGGGGCCTGTACCACGAAGCAGGATTTTGTTTAAGCAAGATACATTCAGGGATAATCCTGGGTTTTCTGTACCACGAAGCCGGTTTTCTTTTCATCAAGACCTGTCTCTATGGTAATTTAACAACTATCCTGCTCCGGAGCAGGATAACTGTCAGGACTGAATCTGATCCTGTGAAAAGCACTACCCACTGGCCAATGAAATGTCTGGAAAAGCAATGACCTGCCTATTCCTAGTGGTGAGGAAAGAGTTACAGTGTGAAAGAATCATCCGGGACTGATTTAATCCATTAAATTTCATGGATGATCATTGATATGAGAGGTACCAATTCTCATGCCCTGGACTGGACATCTGACAGATTCTGGATCCATGATGGATCTGGATCCCTGACTGTACCACAGGCAGTATGTATCCCTATATGACCCTGCGGTTCTTTGACACAGCCGTTTCCTTTATTCTGTGGGAGATGTGGAGCGGCTCAGCAGAAACACCGTCTGCCGGTGGTCTACCAAGTCACCTCTGATCTCCCTGACACTTCATTCATGGTTTTTGAGGCTTCCCCCTCATTTTTGAAGTGAGAGATTATATTTTTCAATTTGCCCCTGATAATTTGTAACACAGCTCTATCAGGATGATTTTATTCAGACTAAACTTGGTATATTGATAGGATTTAATTTTGGTGTCATCTTTCAACTTTAGTGTAGCAGATAACGTTATGACATTAAAAAGCCAACTTACCAGATGCAACGATGTTTTTATGTTTGTTCTTTATCTGGGGGTAAAAGATAAATGTAATACACACAATTCATCTAACACATGTGATTTTGTGGGATTCACAGATGTTGTAGGTTCATTGAGGCATTAATGAACAACATACACATTTACAGTCTGCGATGCGTTGCCAGATGCCTTTTCGTCTTCTGGCAGCTTCCACTGTGTTTGCCTTTTCTACAATCACTGACTTCTCTTCTTCCTACTTTTCCAGCATTAACCTCTGCGGCCGGCGAGAGGCACTCCATCTCCCTTTTGTGCGCTCATGATTGTGATTGGTCTGCTGCCTTGGAACCTACCTCTTATACATGCACGTTAACGGATCTTGATGAGACAAACCTGGGTTGAGTTACCGAGTTGACATCCCGCGTCTAGGCACTGATTATCCTGATCGCCAAGGTCAACCCTGGATTAATCCAGGATTTGTGGCGTTCACCTGATGAGGGCTGTGTTGATGTCCACCAGTCTGTGTGTATCAATCATGAGACATGTAAATGGAGTTGACTGTTACTGTGCAGTTTAGAGGTGCTTTAAGAAGCATGGCATTGGCTTTTCCTCGTTGTGAGTTGGTGATTGTGTGTATTGGCCAGTGTGTAAGCTTACTTCGCTCCCGCTGTTGAAGCCACATCCGAGGGATGACTATCCAAGGTCTCCAGCCCTGGTGTGGTGGCTCTGCTCTACTTCTGTTTTTGTATGCTGATTTTCCCATTACAAACTGGTTAAAGTGCACAGTACTCCCGGTGTGCTCATACAGGATCGGGTTCTCCACTCCAATGACACTTATTTTTGATTAAATTACTTTCCTTTTGTTTATTTGGATTGTTTATAGGTTATTTGTTTAACACCTCAGTTTGTTTGGATTTATTAGTGGTTGAGTTAGTGATGGGTAAATGACGCCTCATGAAGGCTGTGGCACACTCCCCCAATCGTGTTGTGTTGTTATGTCACTTAATGGTGACATCTGGTGGATGTAAAAAAATCATTGGAGGCTGCCTGGATAGAGTGGAGTCCTTCGGTGGACAGAGGGGACATAAAATGATTCATTTAAGTGCTTAATGAATGAATGAATGAATGAATGAGAGGTGGATGTATTCCAATTAATCTGAATGCAACTAAAATGACTAATACATTGTTTCAAATGCATGTCTAACGAATTCACAAATATTTTGTTGCAAGGAAGTATAAGAGAAAATGTGAAATTAAAGTTTAAGTTTTGTGCAAATCATTAACAACATTGCAGTGCTTATGGACATGTTTATGAGGGGTAGCAGTTACACGCTTATTGAAAAGTAAAAGTTTTTGCAGCAAGTTGGGTGCAAGGTAATTTAGTCTTTTTTGACACCAGTTGTTCTGCTTTGGAGAACAATCTTTCACAAGGTACAGAAGAGGAGAGAGTACATACAAATGTCATTGCTTGCTTGTGAAGTGTGTTGTTGATCCTTCCAATATTCCGAAGGATCCTGGGTTCTTGAAATGTTGTTCTCAGCCAGGTAGCGCTGGGCCTCAACAATAGCATCTGCAGTTGCATTGGAATTCTTGTTGCTTTGCAGAACTTCCATGTCCAACTGCTGCCACAGGTTATCTAAGAAACCGATACAAAAGTTTTTTGTTAGGAAGCAGGCTCTGTGGTGACATTTGAGGCATTACAGTGAAGTGCAATGTAGAGCACCTCCAGCATGGGAATTACCTTGGATCCGGACACACCTTTCCCCTCAAAAAGCTCCACTCTGGCGTCATTGAAAGGTGCAAGCACAATGAGTGTTTCATGTATTATTCTGTAATCTTCAGCAGAAAGAGGAGCGAGATCGGTTTTAAGGAGCCTAGAGATACCCACACTGGCTCTCTTTGTTCAGTAATTCTTCCAGCATGTAGTATGTGCTGTTCCATCTTGTTAGGACCTCGATAATCAGTTTCATAACTGGCATTCCTATCATTTGCTGCATTTGAGCCAGCTTCTCTTTTGCAGTGGTGCTTGATCAGACAAGGGTGTGCTTGCTTTGCCTTGGTCCGTACATCTGTGAGTCTTGGAACTTGATCGCATTAATTTTTCACAATTAAATGGCACACAGTCTGTGTTGCACACGCACTCGTAGCATCCTAGCAGATGCAATCATATTTGCTGCTGCACTGGTCTCACTTTGTGTGCAATGGCCGACTCCTCCATCAGGTTCTGTTTCACTAGGGCCAGGTTTTCAGCAGTGTGGTTCTGCCGGAAGTATTGAACCCCCAACACTGATGTACACTTGATGGCTTTCATCAATGTAATGGAAAGTTACGGCCAGGTAAGTCTCCAAATTAAGAGAAGTTCACAGCTATTAAGCTGACTGCAGATGCCTTCTGTATTTTTGTCTTAGTGGAGATAAGATAAACTAAAAATGAGAAACCTATTGTTATATACAGTATGCATATTCATTTAACATACCTTTCTGCTTGGCAGAACATATGATGGCCCAAGGAGGTGAATCGGGTCTCTGAAACCCTCATTTTTTACAATGCTCAGCGGCTGACAGACTTTGATGATCATATTGACTGCCAAGTCCAAAAAGGAAATGTATGTTCATATGACATGGAATAGTCATAGTAATATGCATCAATCCATCTCAAAGTGAATGTTTTTTGTGAGAATTGCAACATACCATGACTGGAGTATTGCCAGAACCTTTGTTCTCATGTCAAGCTCTGTAGTGTCTCTCAACATTGACGAAGTACTCCTTTAGACATATAAGACAGCTCTTCGGAGCAGAGCTGACATTTCACCTGCAAATAAAATTCAAAGTTAATTCATAGTGAGAGGAGTAAAAAAAAATGTTTGAGGAGTTTTTCGGAATTGCATTAGCTTGAATCAATACTAGGCCAAAGTGGAAAAGATGAAACATTTACTTTATTTGGTGTTGTCAGATCAAAATACTCCAAGGCTGCAGAAAGTTTCCTCCTCCTCGATGGCTCCATGGTATCCACAAATTGACACAAAGTGAAATTAGGGGTCCTGATCAAAGTTTCCTCTCCTCCATTCAGCACGAACGCAGTTGCGTCCCAAGTTTGACTTCCTGATAAACACACTTTGGCACTTCACCGCTGTACGACAGCAGCTGTTGCGGTCACATGATTTTTCCTAAAGTGATACGTGCACCTACACAAGGTTTCGCTCTATGAGCTTGATGCATGCGCTGATGCATCAGTGTTGCCAGACCTATCACGAGGTTGAGTTATTTCCTGTTAAGGGGATTAGTATACTACTTCTGGCCCCCGCCCACCACTGAGTTTAAGTTTATCTTGGTTTTCCACCTTAGTATTTTTTTTAAATTTGGTTTATTTATGTTTGCAGTATAGGCCAAGTATTCTTCACCTGAGTGTCTACCACAAGTGGTATTGACTTTCATTTATTCCTTTTCCAGGACAGGAACTTGTGCAGTGTGTGACAGACTCTCCTGGTGGTGGCCTCCCCCCTCACTCCCTTTAGTGAGTGGCGTGACGTTAGTCAGTTTGCTACACTAAGTATCTCTGTTCCTGCCTTTTTTTATTAT
>CAAKHB010000035.1:106979-130637 GCA_901007665.1 Aeoliscus strigatus | reverse complement strand
GAATTCCGTCAGTTGATGCCAGTCGGCCGCCGACACCTGCAGTTCATATTTGACCAAAAAGTCAAGGAAAAAAATTTGGCTCAGATTTGTGTTTTTCTATATTTTTCGACAGCCGCGGACCTGAAAAATTTGACCAAAAAGTCAAGGGATCAAAATTGGCTCAAATTCGCGTCAGTTGATGCCAGTCGGCCGCCGACACCAATGGCAGTTAGAAATTTGACCAAAAAGTCAAGGAAAAAAATTTGGCTCAGATTTGTGTTTTTCTAATTTTCTCGACAGCCGCGGACCTGAAAAATTTGACCAAAAAGTCAAGGGATCAAAATTGGCTCAAATTCGCGTCAGTTGATGCCAGTCGGCCGCCGACACCCATGGCAGTTAGAAATTTGACCAAAAAGTCAAGGAAAAAAATTTGGCTCAGATTTGTGTTTTTCTATTTTTTCGACAGCCGCGGACCTGAAAAATTTGACCAAAAAGTCAAGGGATCAAAATTGGCTCAAATTCGCGTCAGTTGATGCCAGTCGGCCGCCGACACCTGCAGAGATTCGATATTTGACCAAAAAGTCAAGGAAAAAAATTTGGCTCAGATTTGTGTTTTTCTCATTTTCTCGACAGCCGCGGACCTGAAAAATTTGACCAAAAAGTCAAGGGATCAAAATTGGCTCAAATTCGCGTCAGTTGATGCCAGTTGGCCGCGGACACCAATGGCAGTTAGAAATTGTACAAAAAAGTCAAGGAAAAAAATTTGGCTCAGATTTGTGTTTTTCTATATTTTTCGACAGCCGCGGACCTGAAAAATTTGACCAAAAAGTCAAGGGATCAAAATTGGCTCAAATTCGCGTCAGTTGATGCCAGTCGGCCGCCGACACCTGCAGAGGTTCGATATTTGACCAAAAAGTCAAGGAAAAAAATTTGGCTCACATTTGTGTTTTTCTAATTTTCTCGACAGCCGCGTACCTGAAAAAAAAGGGGTTTAGAAATTTGACCAAAAAGTCAAGGGAAAAAAATTCGGCCATCGAACCCCTCCGGGGTTAGAAATTTTACCAAAAATCTTGGGCTCGTCCGGGATTTGAACCCGGGACCTCTCGCACCCAAAGCGAGAATCATACCCCTAGACCAACGAGCCACAGAAAGAGCTGTGGAATGGCCTTTATATGTATGTGCATGGTTTTAGTTCAAGTTTCAAACGCCGCCTTCTTTGTCACACGGCACGCGGACCGCGTGTGAGCCGCGTCTTGGGCCGCAGACTGCCGCACGTGACCGAGGAACTGCTGCTGCAATAAAATTGGTTTTATTTGAGTTTAAACTACACGACTTTATATTGCAAATTATCGGTAAAGCATCTAAACATATACATCTTCCCAACCTGAACATGAAATCTGGTCTGGAAAAACTTAATAATCAAACAAAAAATAAATGTTAAACTTTTGAGAAATATTTGTTGTGTGTTGTGTGAACCATCTTCGTTTCAAAACTTCACTCCAGATGGAAGATTTTTGAACTTGAGAAAATTTTGGGGTTTGCACATCATTGTGGATTACCTGATCAGATGTCGCCCCCTTCTGGTCATTAGGGAGAACGTGACAAAACTGTTAAAGTGGTAAATATTCTTATTAATTATAAACAAATGAAATCTTGACAAGAGACAAATTGTTTGAATCTTCTACTTGAAATATATAATTTGTAACACTTTTTAACCCTTTTTAATGACAAAGATCATTAAAAAGGGGCACAAACAGAACACAACTAGGCCTCATTTTATATATATTTTATTGTCTTTTAAAATCATCGCATCAGCCTAAAGAAAGAACCATACAGATGAGAGAGTACCTTTGTAGACACAACTCTGAAGCAAGCTGTACATGAGAAAGAAAGACATATTAACTGTGAAGACAAACGGACGGAGGAAAACAAAAGGGAAGAAAGGAAGAACAGCCTTTTTTGTGCATAGGGGTTGAACACATCACAACCAGTCGGCCTCTAATGGCTGAAACAACAGTGCTCCCTCTCAGTTCAATTGCACTTTGGTGTAGAGTAGCTTCATATGACTGCCTGATTTATTTCCATTCGCCACTTGTGCCAGAAAGAGAATAGCATTGTGATTGACTGTGCTTTGAGAACTGTGTCTGTGTTGCTTCTGCTGAGGCTGGTGGCGCATTAGACGAACTGTTGTGCAACGTGGTGGAGCCCGTTCCAGGCATGGAAAGAAGCTGGTATCCTGAAACAACCGTAAATGCGTGAAACATGTCTTTGAAATGTAGCTGCTCCACCACGAGGCTCAATTTGATGCCAGATGAACCCCAGCCAATATGCAACATCTTATAAATGAACTACTATACACCAGTGGCAAATACAACATTCATGTGACATGATTTAAGCAAAAGGCATTCATGTAAGAGTCCAGGCTGCAGAGGGAAAACCCAACCTGAACATGAAACGTGGTCTGACAAATTCAACAATCAACCAAAAAATATGTTAAATTTTGAGAAACATTTTTGTGTAGTGCAACATCAGAACAATAGCTACAGTTAAATAGTAATAGTTTGTGTGTACAGAATCTGATTGTGATCCGTCTTCAGACCAGAGACAGACACATGTTGGTTGGCCTGTCGAAGATGATAAAGTTGATCTAATTGTTTAAAAAAATTAAAAACTTTACTTAGGATTGATGATCTTTTTTTTCCACTGTTGGTTAGTAGAGGTGTTGAGTTGAATGTTTCACACTGAAACTTTTCAGGCAACAGCAACATTCCAAACAACAAGGTTCAGTGTGCAGTGAAGGAGTCAGCAGGTAAAATGTGTCTGAATATGAGTCAACTACCCTCAAGAATGGAAAATAAATGGTATGGTGAGACTGAAGGAGCACTGTTCTTTCAGACAAAAATGAAAAAGAAACAGTCACAAGAACAAGCAGTCATTTACATTTTCAAGTTTAAAATGACAGAGGAAATAAAGAATCAATCACAGCCACTTTGTGGGACAGATGGACTGATTCTCAAACGTATAGTACTATTTGGTTAATTACAATATTGTAAACATTTTGTATTTTTTTCTGTATGGAGGAAAAAAAAGTCAAGCTAGCTTATTTTTCTTTCTGTATAGGCTCTGTAAGGTTATCATCAACAGATATAAACAAACCAAAACACTTGGACAGACAATTCTATCAGCTTTTTTAAAAAGCCAAACAATAAAAACAGACTCAGGCACCATAAAAGAAAAACTCTTTTCTCATGCCATCATTGTTCCATGTACACAGATCTGCATAAAGGAGTGCTGCAACTGTTTAGTCATGTACCTTTTACTCACACCGAGTAAATTGACAGGCTTTTATTTGTATTTTGTATTTTTTTCCTGCCTGTGTGTGGAAGTCCACGCCCCTACCGCACTCATAAAAAACTCAAACCCATCAGTGACCACAGCGACCAACCGAAGGTAAGAAACAGTGGAAGTGTTGTTCGCTTTGTTCCAGTACCAGCGGCAAATCTCTGTGGTATCTGACACAATTCACTCCACGCCAAGTTTTTCTTTTGTGGTGCAACTTGTAACACTGCGTCTACTCACAAAACCAGAATCTTTCAAATGACAAAAAGATTTTCACGTTCAAAAAAACAACAACAAAAAAAAAAACTCTATTATTTAATAAATGCAAAGCAGCTGAGACTGCATTGAACATATAAACTGAGCTCTGTAAATATTCACACATGTACATGACCTTGCTTCATCCTGTGAATGCACCGGATAATCCTGCTGAACAGATCGGTGTTGCTCGACTGGAACCACGATGAAGCTCACTGCAGCTGATTAGTAAAGACGCATGTGCCTTTCATGATCTGCCCGCCCCGCCTAAATATCATGTTCACGTCAAAGCCTCGTTCTGATTTGTTTCAAGCACAATCCAAATCAGAATCATCAAAAAATATAGATATCTAAGTATATATTTCAAAATAGTTATTCTGTAGTACGTCTCATTCTTAATAGACATCAAATATACGTCTTCTTTGTAGTCAGTGAAAGATGTGCTTTGTGTGTGAGGCCATTTCAAGAAATATCATTTACAGTGTACCAAAGCTGTTGCAAAAATAGGTCGTTCCTCCAATGATCATTTGTCGCGTAGAAAAATGGTTCTCGAGCAGCTGACACAAATGCGTATCTAACACGTGAGCAGGACAAAGGCTTGGAGTTACACGCACCTAAAGTGGGACGAAGAGTCCAAGTCGACTCCGAGTCAAAGCACAAAGACGTCTAGATCTCCCGCCCGTTTGGCGCCCGTCTCACTGCCTGACCGGCTTCACTGCTACCAAACTTGCATTGCTTCTACATCTATGATTAACATCATATTTATGGCAGATGAAAGTCCACTGCACAACTGTTCATCTTAACAAGGAAGAGAGCGAGTCCACTTGTTTTGAAGCAACTAAGAGGTTCAGCAGATTGCTTGAACAAAGCAGAACTGGAGTATCCAGCACAGTTGGAATAAACTGCAAGTGTCTCGCTCCTCTTTCAGAACTGTATTTTTTATGGTTGGGTCACCATAGTTTTATTTACCCGCAGTGGTATTTGGCCATGCATTTGCTTCAGTTCCAATTGCTGAGACTTATTTGCTGGTCAAAGCATGAAGGAATCGTTACAGGAAGAACTGCAGCATCTCTACGGAGACGAAATCCACTGACCCCGCTAAGTTTCATCTTTGGAGACCAGTTAACTGATGTCTCTGCATATTTATACCACTGGGAGTACAGGAAAGTGTGATGACATTTCGGTGAACTGGCCCTTTAAGAAAGTTATCTATCTTGTTAAGTTGGACAATTTTGCTGTGCGGACAAAAGTGCATCGTGAGCCAGCAGCTCGCTTTAAAGTTGGTTTGAAAAGTTCTACAGAGTTGACACAGTCCGTACAGTCTAACTAAGTCTACAGTGAAAACATTGCAATCGGACTAAAGCGTCAGAATTACGCTTAGTCCGGCACAAACTGTCCACTGGTTACTATTCTGTGTGAAAAAGACCTGGAAACTATCCACTAATCACACGATTGGCAACCGAGCTTCATCACTGTCTCTTTGTTTATGGTCGCTGGCCATTAGGTGCACCATGTTTACGCGTGTGGAACAGGAAAAAGTGCAGTCACAAAAAGTGTTGGTCCAAACAAAATGAATAATGGATGTGTCAGCAGTGGCAGATGACGCTACCAGGTCACGAGTTCACCAAGAATGGACTTGTGATAAATGCTGCATGCATTACCTAAAGAGCTTATCCAACGAGATCCAAACAACGATGCTGGGCCACGGGTGTGTACGGTTCACATTGTTACCTTATCTGAGGCTTATTCAAACATTTACCAGGCAAATAAAAAATAATAAAAAAAAAGAAAGAAAGAGAGCTTGTGTGCAAAGTGAGAGAGAGCACCAAGCTAACATACAGCCCCCACACCCTCCCTGCAAGAGAAGTTATGTAACAAAGAAACTACAATACACATAATGTAACAAAGAGGCACAACTAAAACCTGTCCCCCATATCAAAAACATGATCTGATGTCTCACACACACACACACACACACACACACATATCAACACACACACACACACACACCAACCACGGGGCACAGCATGTGGTGGTGATGGCACGATGTCGTGGAGTGATGCTCCCGTGACGATGAGGAGAAGATGACTAAAGGCACTTTCTACCTTCCTCCCTTGAGTGTTTTTAAAGCCCTCGGATCAGAAGCACTGCGGCCACCTGTGGTTTCATTCTGGGGATGAAACAGTACGGTTCAGTACCACCTGAAGAGTCAGAGTCAAACCAAGTCTGTTGGCAACAACTGAACGCTGTGAAATAACATTTCACAAAAAACAAATGTTTGATCACATCAACGCCGTGTTGACTTCCAAAAGACCAAACTGCAGTTTTGAAAAAAAAAAAAAAAAGCGAATGAAATCCAAAACATCAAGTGTGCAACCTACACCTTAGACTCCTTAACGCCGCTGTTCTACAAAAATACTTTCTATTTTTTTTTACAAGAGATTTTCACTGAGTTCTCCTGTGCCTGTTCAGAAATACCTTGTGCTTTTGAAAGTGAGTACCAAAGATGGTTGAGTAGTAACAGGAGGTTACACTGAATGCAGCACACATCGCAGGGTGGGAACTGAACTGACAGCTGTACATGTACAAACCCATTCTGTGTTGTGCATAGTACTACCACTCATCACACGGTGCATGCACGACAGAAAGCACAATTATCAACAACCTGTGGAGAGTAGAAAGAGAAAAAACAACAACCCAAACTGTAATAATCTCTCAGACACACGGGCCACGCTAAATGGCAAAAAGACTCTTTCATCACGTTCTTGCTACATGAAACATCATCCTTCATTTGGCTCACATTAGCTGGATACAGAAAACATAATCTAAGAGCATCTCTGAAAACACACGCACGCGCGCGCACACACACACACAAACACAAACACACACACACACACACACACACACACACACACTGCATGTGGGACCGATACTACTGATACTACTGATACTACTGATACATTACTGCTTCTCTCGACAACCTCCCGTTCCTCTGTACATCAACGTCAAGCATGTGGCAGAATGAACAGTCGAGCAGTACTGTGAAGGGAAGTACTGTGAGATAATACATCAACAAAACCGCCTGTGCCACTAAAACACCCTAACTGGGGACAAAGCAAATACAGTACTGAAGATACAATAATCACATAGACGGATGCTCTGCGCGTGTCTTTAGCATACAGGAACCAGACACAGAAGAGGAGCGCTAACAGTTCTGCCTAGTCGATGGCTACACGTGCTACAGTATTAAAGACGATGAGGAAAAGAAGAGTGCGATGCAGGAGTCGTTCCACAATTTCAGTCAGAATGAAACCTGAATCCTAATAAACTGCATTTATTAATGTACCTTGTTCTGTAGTGTATTGTGATTCAAAATATGCACGCACCATACACAAACACGTACCATGCAACTCCGCTGCGTACTATTAACGTTGCACCTCATGGTTTTCAAAGGACCCCCGCTGAGAACAGCAAGCCAAAGCAGTAGGAAGTAAAGAATGTTTCATAAATTGTCATTTAAAGCTGTAGCTTTGTCTCTTTCCACAGGCGCTCCTTCCCTCCTGCTTCTTGCCAACCTGGAGGCGCCGTCTAGTCTTCTACCGACACAGGCTCGTGGTCATTCAAAGCGACAACTATGGCACTTAACTTCAACTTGGACTCATCAGCTTCGAGCCCCCTAAAAGCACGTCCACTCCAGAAATGTTCCACGCTTCCTCCCAACGATCCCTGCCAGGCTCCAGTGACAGTAACACCCCCCCACCCCCCACCCGGTCCATGGGTTCTCTGCCGTCAAGAGGTGTGAAGGAAGCAGCCTGCTTTAGCGGAGCCAGTCCTTTCTGTCGATGACAGCTTGGCCTTTTGTCTACGGAGAGTTTGCAGGCAGTCTAGGGGTGACAGATCGGGCTGTTGTCTATGTAGACATTTATCAAAAGCGAATGTTTCCATCATCCCACCATCTGCTCTCTCTTCCTCTTCTTCAAAAGACATGTACCTTTTGTGCAGCATCTACTTTTTGTCTCTTATAGGAAGTTGTGTCTTATAGAAGTTGTGTCTTATAAATTTGTCACGCCGTGTTTTTACACTGTGACACTATACAGTCACGTCTGGCCAATGCGACACTATCAAGTTCAAACTCCGCTGCCTCAGCCAGACTAACTGTACAGTGGCAACTTATCAGTTGTAGTGATTGTGTGTTCGTGGTGCAAGCGGGGGAGGAGGGAGGGGGGGGGCTCTCTGATGCACTCGCTCAGTATAGAAAAGTCACCCAACCTCTTGATCACTCTTGTTCAGGGCTTAATTTTTCTCCATTGTGTTTGAATGAAAATTTAGTTTCTCCACCCCGGTTGGTGTCCGAAACAGCTGGTGGATAATTCATCTGGGGTGCTGGTTCTGGTTCTGAGTACGGGCCAGGACTGGGTGCGCTAGATTTACATTCAGCTGGTCGTTGTGTTGGATCAAGGAGACATTTTTGTAGTGAAGCACCAGGTCTTTGAGGGACGAGTACAGATTGTAGGGCTCAGCGAATCCATAACCTGTGGTCGTCTTGTAAATGACGCAGTGCTTGGTGTCACCCTCCACACTGGAAAGACAGAAGAGAAGAATTGTTGTTTGTTTGTCTGTAGATTACTGTCTGTTTCCTGTATATATACACAGCTCTTATCTAGATAGACCTACAGTGAGGAAATGTCCGCTGTTGTGTAGGTGTAAAATATATAGTTTTAAAGGTGGAAAGAGATAAAAATATACAAGATAATATACAACAAGGGATATTTACATGATCTTCTCTTCAATTAAAACATCACAAAGTGTGAGCAATGACACAAACTATCTTCTTTTATTACAGTGACACCTGTTGGATCGTCTCAGAACTGCAGCTGCGCACATAAAACAACAAGAACATCTTATCTAATCTTTGCAGACAAGCTGGCAGCAGTCAACCTATCAGACAAGTTTTGCAATACAAATCACATTGTGGCCAATGTGTCAGGAAAAAAGAACTGAGGACAAAGCCTGTATACTTGGTGCGATCACTATTTGGCTGCACGTCTGTTGACAGAAGGAAAAAACGTTTCTTCTTCCTCGTGTCGAGGACTTACACTACAGAGCAGGCGTAAGAGCCCTTCTGTGATTGGCTGTCACGGATGAGGAAGGTGCCATCACATTTGCCCCGGAGCATTTCCTCTGCCTGGGTGCGTTTGATGTCGCCCACATACCAGGTGCACTCGTCATGGTGGGGTGAGCCCTCGTCCTCCTCCAGTGAGTAGGAGCTGGAAACCAACACAGACGCCGAAGCGCTTGTTATATTTCAGCCCAAATCGTACACCTCATCGTCTTCATTGCTCACACACGTACTCATCCGCATCGTTCTTTATGCCGAGCCACTCGTTGATCTTCTTCTGCCGTGTCCCCTTCTGCGTGAGCCATCTGCAACGCAGCAACACCACGTCACCAATGCAGTTGATCGCTGTCACACCTTCAGTCAATGAAAATACAGATCTCACATCAAGTACTGGTCCCTGATCTTGCGGAGCTGCATGAGATCCGGCTTGAGGCTGTTCATCTTCTTGTCTATCTCTCTGTTATCAGACACCTGCTCTCTCAAGTCCTGCTCCAGTTTGCGCTTGCTGTCGTGGATCTCCTTCACGCGAGACTTCAGACGCTCAGAGTTGCTCTGGATCCTGATTGGACAGAACGACAAACCAAATCACCTTTCATGTTATTTTGACAACAACACCTGACACGCGCCACTTCACTGGTAGCTGAAGCAGTTGGACGTGTCTGCACCCCCACCACTGCCACCACAGTCAAAGACCTACTTCTGAACCTCCTTTTCATTGCCCTCCCGCTGGAAACGCTCCAGAGACTCTCGGCTGTAGCGCTCCTGAGTCTCACACTGCTCCTCAAAGATCTTGATGGTCTCATTGAAGGCGTCGATGGCCGTGCGCTTCATCTGTAGCTCCTGTGGAGGACAGAGGGTGACAACTGACTATATTTTGAATTTGTGTTTTCTGTTTATTTCATAGTGATCTGTATAACTAGTTCTAAGGCCATCAGTTCCTTTCCCAGTTACACGTAAACTCATTTTACATGTTCTGTTGGATATCGAGATCATTTGCTGTATTCAATTCAGAGTGTGTGTTTCTGTCGTACCTGTGAGGTCCGTGTGTACTCCTCGTACAGCGTGTCATACTCGCGGCTCTTCTCCTGGTACTGCTCGTGATAGACCTTCAGCTGCTCTCCCACCTCCTCAATGCTGTTCTCCTTCACCAGCTGAGCAGAAAGCATTGTCACAGTTGACACACTTCTGACTGCGTCGACACACACGCTCTGTCAGGCTGGACGGGTTCGTCAGTGGCAAATACTTCCTCCACTGATGGTGGATTTGTGAAGTGTTTTTTAAATGCAGCTCTTGTGATCATTTTAATGAGTGAACAATTAGCAGGGCAACATGTGATGTGACATGTTTACATTTTGTTTATTGTGTAAACAAAGTCAACAATGTGTCGTGGGATGAACATCATCACTAACCTGCTGGTATTTGGAGACTGGGTACAGGAGCTTGGTGTCCAGCTTGGCGTTGTACTGGGCCAGAGACTCATGTCGGTAGTGATTGATCAGCTCAACGACGGACAGGAAGGTCAGTGGCTCAGAGAAGCCATAGTGCCCATCTCTGTGGTAGATCTTGATAAGTTTGTTGTTCCCGCCCCGCCTGCAGGGGGAGACAGGAGCCAAGTTGGAGGGACAGAACATTAAGAACTAGCATACGATTTTTAAAAACGTAACTGATTATGAGAATGTGAGAGACAGAAAATGTAAAAGAGACAACAAGCAGGAAGAATTGTTGATTGTGGGTTTTGGACTCCTTTTATCTGGCTAACCTGTTGTCATGTTGTGTACATGTACCACAACATGAGCTAAATAGAAATCATAGCAATCATTACATTCTGTTGACTGTTGAGTAAACCCAGCGATTTGGCTGCTTGTAGTTCTTCCCTCTTTGGAGTTTCTCACAATCCAAGAGTGCACTCGGTGTTCACATGTTTGATATTTTAGACTCTGAATTGGGCCTTCGCTGACTCTGGCCCAATTTTTTTTTCATGATCTTGTGGTGTATACTGAATTTAATGGGACTGGATCTAGCTTTATTCTCGTTTAAATGCATCCTTTCTTTTTCCTCCAAATGATAAAAGTACTCTGTACTTTATCTGTACTGCAGGAGTTGCTTTACCTGAGCGTGAGTGTGTACTCGCCCTCCAGTTTACTGGAGGCATCTCGGACTAAGAAGGTGCCATCTGGAGTGTCTCGCAGTTTCTCATTCACCTCCTCCCTGCAATTGCAGATACATAGTTACATCGACCATTCACCTCACTAAGGTGCAATTCAAGAATATCTAATATGTGACGGAACATGCAACAAGCTTAGGATGTAAACAGCTCTGACCACTGTGCTGCTACTAAACAAACCAAATGGTATCACGTGTAATCGAAGTGGAGACTTTACCTGGAGATATCACCCCAGTACCATTCAGCATCGTTGAGCAGGCAGCTCGTATCTGTTGTGGCTGATGGTGCATTTTTTGACTTTGCTGGTTTTGCTGGGAGGACTGGGAACACACACACGTAATTGAACACGTTTAAAAGCTGAGTCTGTTTTATTTTAGACAGGAATATCTGAAAAACTTTAAATAAGAGTTACCTGGAGGAGTGAGGTCTTGCTCTGTGGTTCTCTCGATCAGAAGCCTCTCCACCACCAGAGCAGATAACTCCTCGTCCAACGACAACCTGTCAAACAGTCACGGATCAGTTAGTCAGTACATTTGCTGAATACTTCAGTTGAGCACAGGTTCTTCCGTAAACCTGTGAGTATGAAGAATACAGAGATCTAATGAAAACATCTGTCCGTGTTCTGGATCTCGCTTTCTGTGTGTCGCACGATCAGTTTATTATTTGCATGGTGTGTCTCCGTCTGTATAAACGTCACGTACCCAGAGGGACTCGGCCTCGTCAGCAGCGGTCCAAAGATCTTTCCCAGCATATGTGTGTCCAAGCCGTTGCTGGCCTGTGCCTGTGCAACCTTGGCCATGTGTGTGAGGAGGTACTGCAGGGTGAGGCGGTGATGGAGAGGGATGGCGGTGGAGCTCTCCAGGACCTGGCTTATTTCTCTGCTGTGGCCACCAGCTACTGCTCCATCTGGGGGATCAATTCGAATCGCAATGAGAAGGAAAATCACATTTTCCTACATGAGGAAATCTGAAGAGTGTTGTTGCTTAAGTCTGTTGTATTGTTAGGAAGTTTTCAAGCCACCAAAACGAAAGGTTGCGAGAGTCTTTGCATATTTCTGTAAATATAGTTGGACTAGCTGTATGTGAAATTAAATCATGTCCTTTGTGGAGAGATGGATCAGGAGAAACATTTTTAGAATGCCTCAGTGACCTCATTCTCTCTCGGCACTTGACACTATTCTCAACACTGACACGCAACTGACCTCTGTGGAGAAAAAACAAATTACAGAAGGAGGCAATGATACGAGAGCCTGATCATTTAAGGGTATTACACAACAAAAAGTAAAAAACTGTATGTGCTCAACTTTGTTGAGCCAAGATTTATACAGCAGTCAGCAGACAATGAACACACACTTCAGTTTGTTCTCATGTGTCTTCAAATGTTTCACCATTTTCCAAAACCAATCAGATAATTCAAAGGTTTTTCCTGTTTCAGCTCACCAGTACGTGAGTAGTGGAAATGTATGAACATGAATTTACAGAGATTAGATGTTGACAAGAGTAGGAAACATTTCTACAAATATTGCATTATGGTCAGCCTTTTGGAAATGGATGGTCGCATTCAGTTTGTAATGATCATATTTCCCTTTGGAAAAGTGATGTATATGTGTATAACTGTAGTAACACGTGTGAGTGAAAACATCTGTAGTTTTGCAATGTAGTGATTATTACTGATTTATTTCATGCATTCATTCACATGCAACTCGTCCACAAACAGCAGATTTGTGAAAACAGCACATGTAAAATCAAGTCGGTGTAAAAGCGAGAATTTCGTCAGTGGTCGGGAGATTGAACATCTTTCAAAAATCATTCAGCATTGATCTGTGATGTATTGAAGCTTCGGTACCTGCTGACTGCTGGAGGACCTGCTGCTGCAGTGTGATAGCCGTTTGAAGGGGGCCGTGGACAGATGCAGGGATGACAGGTGACGGCAGGTCTCTCAGGTAGCATAGCACACACTCAGACAGGAAACCCACGTCTGTCTCACTGATGTCAACCTCTGAATATACCAGAACATTTGGTAAATTGAGCTCTTGTTGCTGCTCCTGCTCTCGCTGATTATTACTATCATGTCAGAAAAATGAAGGCTGAATTATGTATGTGATAGTAATGCTGATGCAGATTATTAAGCACATAATGAAACTATATACATAAAACCAAAATGACAAACTCCAGCTGTAACTCACCAGAGTATAGGCTGTCAGATTCAGAGGAACTCATTGTCCTGTACAGTGTTTTCGAGTCCAGACCTACAAAGGACAGAGAGTGAGACAAAGTGAAGCAAAGGAAAAGAACGGTAAGCAACGGATGCAAAGATGATAAGAAAAATAAAATTAAATTATATAAAATAGAAAATTTAAAAGTAGCCACAGCAAATTCTATCATCAGGTGACACTGAGACAAGCTGACTCAGGCTGATTACGTCCTGCCAGGTAGCAGACAAGAACAGATGTGAGTAAATCACTAATATTATACCCCGTACAGGTCTGTAACCAACAGCCAATTAGGACTGCAAGTATCACGCATGCAGTAAGAGGTGCAGGTCTATGAATTCTGGGTTTAGACAGTTTGGACGGTGAAGGCAGTCTCCAGATGAGCCAGATTCACGGGTACTTGTGAAAAGCACACCATGCAGTCAGAGAGTGTGTGCGTCCATCCCCATTTCAGCACCAATGCTACATCCATTATTTGCAGACAGACCTCCTGTTGCCCCAAGACTTCATATCAATATTCATCTTTCCAGCATGATATATTTGACAAAATAAAATTTTAACATGAAAAGTGCTGTGAAGGACAAGCTAGTACCACAGGGAGAATAAAGTTCTGTTTATGTTGAGCGGTGTGTCTTCAATCAAACCCTTTCATACGTGTTCTCCTTTGAGATCCTGACATCAAGATGGTTAATGACTTTTTCCTGTGTACATTCAGTGGGGTTTTTTTGGCCAAAGAAGCTGAATGTTAAAGAACAGAATATCTATAAAGAATAAAGTTGGGTGTTTTTGATCATTCTACATGTAAATGTCATCATCAAAATTGCGAGGTGATAAACAGATTTTTGCGTCCCGACACAAAGCACATTGTAAACAGAATCAAGAACACAAAAATGTGGAATTCTCTTCTATTTTCAAGCAGGATATACTACAAAATACTAATAATAATAATAATATTACAAAAAATACTAAAAATATAATCAAAGGCATACGGGCATTACACAGTCTTCCTTAGTTTAGATGGTAGTTTAAAGCCTTCAAAGCCAGTATGCTACAGTCTAGATGGATGTATAACGGAACTGTGATTTATCTTCTCTACATTCAGTGTCGCTGTCTGCGAATGTGTGTGTCAGTGTGAGCGAGAAAAGAAAAACTGAAGAGCCGTTGTGCTGACGATTTGTTAGTGAGTGGTGTGATTCCACCCAGCAGCAGCAGCCAATGAGACCTGCTCTGACTTCAACTTCAAATTAAACTTCATTTAATTAGCGGAGGTGGACACAGCGAGCGGGCCGATGTGGAGCTACCTCTGTTCTCTATGGCTTGGATCAGGTTGACAAGGACTGGGGGAGCCGTCTCTGGTGGTGTGAACTGCTCACTCAGGTCCAGCACAGAAACAGCTGAAACAACAACACAGATCACTGTTACACTTCTGGCACGTCGCCTCCAAACCGCCCCGGCTTAGGTAGAGAGTATATATCATGTTATGGGGGAATAAAAATAACATATGACACGAGAGAGGAGGACACCTGTTTCGCTCGGGATTAGTTTGTGTTTCAGGTTGATTGTTGAGTCTTGTATTGAAAACAGTCCTAAACACAAGATGAACCGAGTGTATTTTACATGTTATGATAATTGAGTTTATATAATATGTCCAGTGAGCAAATGAATAATTGAATGTTTTTTACTCAAATGAGAGAACAAGCAAAAAGAACGTTAAGCAAAAACTTGAAATACTTCACAGCTCCCCACAGACTAAATCAAATATCTTTTCAGAGTGAGTGAAAGAGAAAAGGAGAAAGAGGGAAAAAAAGTGATCCCATTTCCCTCCTACTCCTCCCCTCCCTCTCTGTTTTCCCTTCTCTTTTCTCCTGTCTCGTTTTCTCTCCTCCCCTCCACTCCGTCCTGGTCGGTGTTTCGCCTTAGCTCTTTGCGTGAGTGGAGCACAATAAAGGTTTTAATCAAAACTCCTGAACAAGCAAAAGCCCTGTGGCAATGTGCCAGGCCCGGCTCGGCCAGGACAGACAGCTCCTCCTATTCGGTCCCGGAGCAGAGCTGTGTGCTGGGGTTTAGGGGGAGGTAGGGGTGAGGGGTGGGGGTAACACTGGGAGCAGGGTGGGCCTGGCCTTGCAGTGGCTTGGCAGTAAGCTTCTGTTCCTGCTAAACCACTGCTGATTATTAATTTGGGGAGTTCAGACAAGAAACACTGTGTCAGCACATTCCGTTCTCTCTCTCTCTCTCCCCCTCTCTCTCTGGTTCTTGTTCTTACTTTATCTGAATCACTCTTTTTATATCCTTGCACTTTCATTCCATCACTGACATTCCTCCTCTTGCTTCTCTCCAGGACTCGGCTTTCTATTTATCCTTTTCAGTCTCCTTTACTCTATCTTTCTTTTCTTTATTCGTCTGTCTCTCTCTACTCTCTCTCTCTCTCTGCCAACATTGAAACTTTGCAGGGCAGTGTTCTGTGTGTTTCTGATGAACACACAGAAAAAAAAGACCCCTGCTTTTTCTATCCTGTTGGGTGTTTGGCATGGTAGAGTCTTTTCCTTCTTCTCTCATCGCACATAAATAATAGTAATTCCATATTACAAATTCTAGTAGAAGTTCAGCCAAGAGCACATACCTCCATTAAAGAAGGCCAACGGCCCACACATCTATTGTACACAAACATGGACACACATTTGCCCGTGCTACTTCAGATTCTCATTTAAACCTTTCTTTCAAATACAATTAGACCGTTTTCATGAATCTCAAATAAGTAGTTAAATGCAGAAAAACAACAGGACACTGTTTTATGGTTGTCCAGATTCTCGTTGGAAGGAACAGAAAAATGAAAATCCAACTGTAAACAGATGAAAGAGTTTCCTGTCTGTGTATTTTCCTCATAAAACCTTGGGAGTCCTCTCAGGGTGGGGAAGATATGGATTGAAGGAGAAAGAGAGAGACACGAACAGCACCTCAGTGGTCAAACAGAACCCTTCATCGTTGGGAGACTGCACACTGGGGAGGCGAACATATGACTGGTACAAGCCCCGTTGTGTCGCCAGTGGCAGAAAGACAGATGAACGATATTGCGTATTCAATGTGGCAATATTTACAGAGGAAACCTCGTGACTTGTGTCTTTGCCTTTTCTTTGTAGAGTACATCTTGATCTTAATGAGAAGTTTCACAGCTCCGACAAGAGTGGAAAGATCTACAGATAAGTCTGGTGTCTGCTTTCCACACATGACACTGACGTTGGGAACCGTGGATGAATGTTGAAGATCCTGTCTGAGTGTGCTCAGTCAGCAAACATGCAAAAGTAAGCTGCAAGACGACAACAACATTTGTTGTGTACATTAATGTAATTGGTTGCCGGATCTTCAGTTCACTATTTCAATGTCGACACTGAGGCAACCACATGTCAACAGAAGAATGTCTCAAACATATTTCCTCTGTGGTTCTTCATGTGGTCGAAACAAAGATGTTGAACTTTAAACGGAAAGATAGTGTCTGACAATGGACAAACCGCAACGTCCAAAACGTTACAGGGCCTACAACAATAAGCTAATACAATCAGCACATAAAACATGTCTAAAAATGTCATTCATCACTGAGATGACCATTCCTGACACCTCTATAGGGCACATTTGTTCTGTTGCAGTAGTGTGAACAAGACTGTTCTGACTACAAGACTACTGGACTTACTAGATAAATCCATACATTTATTTTTAAAAATCCACTTTTCACCTGCATTATTTCATTGGATATTACTGTGTTTGCAGATTTTAGCATCCACCAGAAATGAAACTAAAGAAAACAGGTTTTATAACAAACCAGGGGAAAAGTGCCAACACATTTTTGGACCAGGTCGGTTACCAAAGGCATGTTTTCTTTTGTAATGTGGTGACAGGACCAGTTGGCGTCTGGCTCTTGGATGGTGTGTAGCAAGTGTGTAACTGCATGTAGACTGCTGGTCAAGTTTCACAGCACCGTGTCTTCGCCGCGACCCACAGGAGATGCATTAGGACCAACACACCATCGGTTCTCTGTCACAACATGCTTCAAACATGTACTAGTGGGCTGAAATGTTTTACCGACACGCAAACAGCGTGATAATCCCAATCCTCACTTGCAACAGTTGGAGAGAGCAACGGATTCACATCTGACAACTGGTACACACTACTGTACTACTGTACTGTAGTGTATTGTACAAAAGGCAGACAGGAAAGTGAATGTCCTCATGTGAAGTTGTTGGTAGCCCGGTTATTTACATTGTCTAACATTGTTCTTTTAGTTTACATGCTTTGTAAACTGAGATTAACATGACAAACATTATTCTTAATAATAATGCATTGGTTCAGATGGTTATGTTAATTTACGTTATTTTCAAGGAAAATTGGTATTTTAACTGTAATATCCCTGACTGAATCAAAATAGAATAAAATAGTCCAATCGGGGACTTGTGAATTGAATATAGTCAGAGAATCCAAGTCACAGAAATGCTTTGTGATGTTCCATATTAATAATAACAGCTGGTGCAAACTATTGACAGACCAAGAGGTTTGACAATTGAAAGGAATTGGAAAAGAAATGGAAAAGAATTGGCTTGAGACCAAAAAATCAATTGTCTCAGATTGACAGATGTAATGGCTGAATCAGTTGTGCAGTCTGGACATGGATCTGGTTCATACTTTGTAACTGGCATTAACTGCCAAATGGATGAAGTAGAAAACTCTTTATTTGCTTTTAGTGCAATATGTCAGCAGCATCAAAATGTGTCTTCTTCTTTCTCCGGGTCACTAATCCATTAGTAAGCTCTGTCACCAACAATATAATGCAACAAAAGACCTAAACCGAGCCAAATTAACTTCAATTAACTCCTAGCGACAGGAAATAAAACTGAAGTAGGATAGAGTGTCTTTGTTTTATACAATTTCCCTCCTTTTTCAGCCTGTTGCAATCTCCCATTCTCTCGCTCTCGCTCCACTATTTGAGCCCCTCTCCCATCCCTCCATGGGTTCTTTGAAAGTTTTTCCTGGTACAGCACAGGGAGTGGAGAGTGACCGGAGGCCTCTCCTTTCTGAGAACTGGCCCTGCTAACATGGTTTATAGCTGTCCAGAGACAGTATCAGATGTGTCTGTGAATCAGAGAGAGAGGCTGCCAAAAGGGAGGGATGATGGGGAGGGCAGGGTGGGGGTTGAGGGGAGGTGAGGGGAGGGTGAAGGAAAAAGGGAGGAGCCTGCAAACCTGCCAGGCCATGGTTCAACTCAGCAGGCAGTTAAAGTGAGGCCAGGGAGAGGAAAGAGAGAGGCAGGGAAGGTCTGTAGAATAACTAATATACATCGAGGTGGTTTTGATGTGTCGAGGGACAGAGACTGATTTTTATTCCCAGTCAAATTATTCAAAAGCCATAGGTGTACTAGAAAGCTTGGGCAGTACCCACATTGCATACGTGATACACTGTTGAGATATGTAATATTCACAGATACCAGTGGACCAGTGCATCACTTCAAAGCCCACAACGAAAAAACTGATGCTGAGTGTCCATGAAATATTCACATGCAGGTGGTTGCTGCAGACTCTTTTTCTTCACCTCCACAAATTATTCACAATAAATATGACATCATCTGTCAAACTCTTACTATAAAAGCTACGAATGAGCATTACCAATGAATAAGTACTCTACTTCAAAGCATTTGATACAAACTGGATTGGACTGTATGTAGAAGAGAAGAAAGACAAGATCTGCAGTCTACTAATGATTTAACAGTGGTGGGGGAGAATGAAACAGGTTTTTAATTGAGGATGTCATCAAGTTCGAAAGAAAGAACTGACAATTTTTGTTATCTGAGCCAACACAGTTGACACAGAAAAGGAAAAACTGCTGCCTGAATGTTTTGTGCACTTTTTTTTTCCTGCTGAGGGAGACAGTCAGAGCATGAATCTGCTGCTGCCAAATTAAATCTATGATTTAACGCTCTCTAATCAAGTGTGTCATAGTGGTACCAGTCTGATAATGCATAAAACGTCAGTGAGGTACAGTAATAACAGCTGCAGGTAACTGAGACAACGTACAACCACATAAAGTAACTATGCTCAATTCTGCTCAGTTATTACAGCCATGATGCTCAGACTAAACCAGCAGTTTAATGGACTTGGTATGATGACTAGCGCTCTAACAATAGCCCTCGTCGTTAAATCTTAACAGCCTCTGATCCCCCTGGGAAATCGAATTGATCTTGGTAAAATTTGGGCCAAACCAAGGTATCCTTCATTTCACCACGGCCCTTCCCCCTCCTCTCCCACCAAGGTTTCACTTGGTGCTACTGTCTCTCCGAATCACAGACACCAACGCCTGCTGCCCAAATGGTTTGTCTCAGTGTCTGTCAAAGCACCAGGACACCGTTGTTCTGCTCACCTGCCTTTGTGGGAGAAAGCAAAGCATGTGCTCAGTGAAACACATCCTTCATTCTCAAGTTTGGATTATTTTATTGGTACGGCAAAATCACATTTGATAAGAGCTCTGGAAACAATTGTGATGCAGTCTTAACATTACTTTGCTTTGAAGACTTTTCAGGGAAGAATACTGAGAAATGTATTGAAATTCATGAATTTGAATGGGGGCCAGTGTACTTTTCTGTGCACGATGAATAGCCAACTGGCTCAACCAGAGGTAATGTAGAGTTCACAGCCTACGTGCTCAGAGTGGTACTAAGGCCATCTGTCAAAAAAAGCAGTGGGGAATTACAGAGAATCCAGCTTTTGAGCAAGGAGGAATGTACAGTTTCATGTCCAGAACGACATAAAACAGTTGATCTATTCTCGTAATATCTTCCTTTTTCTTTGGCATGCAACATCCCAGAAAAATTATTCAATGAAGCCAGAAGAAATAATAAGAAGATGTAAATCTGGAACACTTGTGGAGGAACAAAGTTCTCACTTGAACTTACTAAGGTGGGCCAGTGAGTGCCAAGTGCATGTTTGAGTTGGATGCTAGAGCAGGTGAACACAGGTTCTCACCACTTTGAATAAATTATAATATGTGCCTATTTTTCTAAATGCACAGGAGGGAAGTGGGATGTGAGAGAAAAGAGCTTTAATCTCTGAGGAAATAAAAATTACACTGTTTTCTCTGAACTGCTGAATGTAAAGTACAAACATTTATATACTCGCTTTTTTCAAATTGTCATTAAACCAGTGAAACTTCAGAGGAACAGCATGTGCTTTAAGTCACAGCAAGAACACACCGACATAGTTGTGTAATGTCATCCAACTGAAAACACACTGTTCAGTTTAAAAAGGACCGCACAAACATGGCAGTCCTGGACAGGAGGGGTCCGTACGTAGGATCGTAGACAGTTTTTGCTCGCCACAGCCAACGAGCAAATCCTCATGGGCCAAGAACCAAATGTAATCTGGACATGTGTACATTGTTTTTGTTCTGTTCCAAATGCATATAATGCAAAAACCTCACTTCCTGATGCCTTAAATGAAACACTAGCAATTGATGCTGGTGCCCAGGGGCATTAGCCTCACTGATAGTGTGTCGCCTCCTGTGGGCATATGAGTCCAGCGTGCTGCTGGGATTGATCACATTAAACACATATATGATGTTCAGGTAAGGAAAATATGACTCATCTAAAATGTAGAGTCATTACATTTAGATGTGACACAATCGAGTGTGGTTAGGATGAATTGTATATATGTATATATATTTTTAATCATAAAAAATGATCATGCTAGTATAAAACATGTTACAAATGACTGTAAATATAACAGTTCATAACCTACATTAATTATCTGAAGAATAGACAACATGCCTATGCAAAAGCAAAAATTCTTTTAGATACATACAAAGCAGCTGCCTTACAAACTTGACTCCCACCATTACACTGTAATTTCACCTTTCTATTTGCAGTAGAAATGCAACATCCTACCGAGCAACTGCACTGGTGAGAAAACCCATGAGACTGCTTACGAGTGCTCTTACCTTGAGATGACTCTGATCTGGGAGCAGCAGGTAGGGGTCGCTGGGATCTGGGTTGGCTGGACGGGAGGGACATCTTGACAGGGCCCACATATTCCACATACGTCCCAGGGAAGTCACCTCTCTGCTTAGTGCGTTCGTTGTACCCGAGGAGCCAGCCCAGACACTCCGGCTGCTCCACGCAGCCCTCATGATAGTTTTCCATGGACAGCAGGGAGGCCTTGCTCACAACCAGGAGATCCCCTGGCTGCAGGTCTAAGTCTTCTTCCTGGTCCTTGGTGAATGCGTAGAGGGCACGGTACTGGAAACCTTCCGCTGCCATTTTGTCAGAAAAGCAGAAAGCAAAATGGCCACCGATCTGAGGATTAGATGGTGCAGCCCGAGTCTCTGTGCAACAACTGGTCTCCGCTATGCAGAAATCCTCCGAAAAAGGTCGTTGTGACACCGAGTTCTGATGATGGCTTTGAGGGGGATGAGGGGTTAAGGCGGAGTCACCCGAAGCTTAGAAGCATTTTCAAATCAACAAGGTAGCAGTCTGTTGCTGTTCGGCTAGGGCTGGCAGCTCTTTCAGACCTGACCGGTGTTTGTGGGCTGGTTTACTTTCCTCAGCTTGATACCTCGGTTGAGCCAGATGATGGAGCAGAGGGATCGCGTTGGCAACATGCTCTTTCAAGCGGTGAAAACCTGCTGGCTGGGTGCTACGGGAGCAGCCTCGTGAAGATTTGCTAACCAAAGGCCCTGGGTTCCTACGATCAAATGAAGAGGTGTGACTGGCAGACGAGAGGCTGAACGGAGGTCTTTAATTCCTGTCAGTTCACTCGGGCTCCCACATGTCCTGGACAGGCACTACAACGGACCTGCATAACATTAAAAATGAAATTCAAAAATATTGTCAAAAATATGATAAATAAAGAATTATAATAAGTAAAAATTCATATGTCAATAAATGTCCCAGTCATAAGTAAAGCACAACTAAAGCGCTGCATATCCAAGCTTAACACTGTGCATGAAAATGGCGAACAGCAGCAGCTCCATGCATTTGTGCAAGGCTTTGGTAAGGACAGAGAGATCGGATGCTGCTACTGCGTCATAACGAACAGCAGATTCCCTGGACGGGAGCCTCCATCCGTTCCCTCCATTCCCATTCAACTGACGCATCACACTTTCCACAGGAACAGCAACTTCCACTGTGAAATAAACGTCCCTTCAACTTTCACCACACGAACAAGTGGACCAATGAAAGTCGTACACACAGACCTGCACCACGACCGCAGGGCGACTCTAATTTTCTGAAACATGCTGAAGCCTTTGGAACAGTTCCCCTTTCCATAGAGAGAAATAAGGCAGCTCTGAGCAGCCTCACATATATTGCTTCATGCCATCAAAGTAGCTATGTAATGTAGCCCCTCTACTCCGGATGATGAGAAGAAATGACGCCACTCAGAAAGCAAATGGAGAGTAGTCCAATGAATAAGCCAACGCTCAGTAAAATATAAAAAGAGTCATATGAGGAAATGCTTTCCCACATAGGATCAGATACTCAAATTCATTATCGGTTCATTCATCATCGGTACACAGCAATAAGGTCAAGTCAATTCACATCAACAATTCTCATGTATTTTTTTTTCAGGCCCCATAAAATTCCTAACACAAATGTACAAATGTTGTTAGTGTATGATCGCAGCATCGCGGCTTGCAAACACCACTGTTTTATTAATAGAAAAGGTTCACGTGAACTGAATTCACGTGAATTCATTTTTTTTTTCAAACAACACGCCACTAAAACAGTTGCAGAATTTGAAAAAAAATCACAGATTCTTCCTTTGCCATCGGCGATTTGAATGAGGCAAAAATTAAAAAAAAAATGCTACAAAGTTTATGGCAACTGAACCAAGCAACAAGACAGACCGCAAAGACGAAAGACAGATTAATGTTTCCAGATTAAGTGCAACATCTGCGGCCCGTAGACCAACTGAGGACAACGGTTCTGTTTACGTAGATATTAGATGCCAGTGAGGAACTGCAGCAGGTAGAGACAGAAGGTGAAAGGGGAAGGAAGGTGGGTGGAAGTTTTGCTCGTCTGTGCCAGGCCTGACGAGCTATTTGGGTCGATTTCCTAAAATGTGCAAATCCAAACAAGCGTAGGCCTGATTTGCCAGGCCCAGCGTTGTGCAATCATTTCATAAACATTCATGATCGGACGCTGCTGAGAGCGATGCACTGCGGACACTAAAATAGACAAAAGTAGCAGAAAATAAAATAAACCTAAGCCTTTCCATGAATATTTCTGAATACCGAAGTGCATGCTTTCGAACCTTAGTCTACATTGTCCTGCACACCCCCCCCACCATGGCTGTCAGAATGCGAATGCTCGCTCCCTGCAAACCGTCGCGAGTTAGACCACTATCTGTTTTGAAAAGCGATAGGAGTTATGATGGTAACAGGATGCAGCAGAGAGCAGCACTCACCCCACTTTTGGTTCAGAGAGAAGCCGGACAGGCTCAGCCAGACTCTCCGTCCAACATCCTTCGAGCTGAGAAGCAAGAGGTGCCAGGCTAGACACGTGGCACTGGCATACCCAACCACAGCCCGCAATCCTCACACCACCATACCCCCCACCCC
>CAAKHB010000035.1:54133-106945 GCA_901007665.1 Aeoliscus strigatus | reverse complement strand
CAACCGGCAAAGTCCTGCCTCCAACTGACATCCCCCCCATCCTCAGCCAACAAAAAAAGTCCTGTCGTTTTTCCAGTTGCCAGAGATTATTTGTTTACAGGCAGAGCGCTCCTGGAGGAAACAAGCAAAAACAAGTTGAGGAGGAAGAAAAAGCAGCGTGCAGGAAGCGCTGGCATTCAGTAATCCCTTTTTAGTATTTAGTTCCACAGAAGAAGAAGTGGTGCAACTTGTGTGCGGTGGAAGAAGAGTCATGTCTGTTCCACTCCTGCTCGGATGTTGTTGTTGTAGCTCAGAGTTCAGGAGAGCAGCAACAGCAACGGCTGGCGAGCTCACCGTGACTGGATCCATCCTTTGAGACTTTTTTCCCCTCAGTGAGAGGACAGCGGAAGAAAGCAGTGACAAAAAAATGTGAGACGGAGCAGTTTGCTATCTGCAGACTCCAATCGGCTGAGAGAGACCACAGGAAAATAATTAATGAATAGGCAGCAAGTAACTCACTGTTGCTAGAGAGAGGGAAAGCTAATCCTGCGCTCTGATTGGCTGCTGATCTGACCATGTGCTCTCCAGTCACCAGAGAAGCCGGGCAAATCAAGGAAATGTTCTAATATTAGAAAATGTATCTAGGCAGCGATCAAACATCTGACCCAAACAACTACACCGTTTTCTGCACACTTGACTTTTCCATTTGCACTTCCTTGATGATTTCTCTTCATCTATGAGGAAATGCTGATTTAGATTGAATAAAACAGCCAAAGGATGAAGATGACAAACATAACATGGAAAAGCTGAAGGCTGCGCGTGATTGGAGAGAATTCCATGAGTCATGTCAGGTCGTGCAATGGGATAAACAGAGATATTTTGTCAGGCAGGATGACAGGATGTCTGAGTGAACAAAAAGGAGAAAATTGTGGATTTGTAGAAAATTGCAGATTTTGCAAAACAGCATATAGACACATATATATAACAGAAAATTTAAAGTTAAAATAACAGAAATTTAGAAAAGGTTCTATCAACTTTCATTAATATTACTTTTCCTTATTTCATGTTTGTGGTTTTGGATATGGTTTTCTTTAACTGTTATTTAACAGACAATTAATCAATGACATAATGACCATCTCAACATAGTAGTCGTAGGAGCAGTAAAAATACTCATCAGTGCTTAATCTAAAAATCTCACAAAATTCAGGTCCATTCGCTGATGTACTCACAGTGGCCAATGTTATACAGAGATTCTGCAGTAATAATGCAGATAATATAGCTGTAACTTAACAGTGTTGGTGTTTAGGTTTACACCACCCGCCATTCTCAGTCGCTCTTTTACAAAGATGTCTGTCGGGTACTGGGACGGCCGCAGCTGCCAGCTCAGCAGCAGATCAAGGTGTAAGCTGTAATTATGATGTAATACACCAGCTTGGAGCAGACTGTGAAAAGGGTGCAAGAATACCAGAGAGATGACTGAAAGAAAGCTGCAAAGATGGAAGCAAGAAAATCTACACAAATGTACTGACTTTGCATGACACAACACTATTCCTACCACTTCATATTATACTAAGTATTATTAGTATTACATAGTATTATACAGTTTTTGTTCTTTCAGCACACACATGTCCAGAGGAGCTGTAATGTATGAGGTGATTCTCGTCATTTTAGGCATCAGAAAATACTTTCTTGGCAGGTCTGAGCCCAGTTATGAGTAAGAGAATATTATCCAGTTTAATTATTGAAAAGAAAAATACATCATTCATCCCTTTATTTTTTGTGCCACCCAAGAACCTGCGGATGAACATGTTCTCCAGAGACTCAAGGGTTTGTCGTGCATTATCCTTGACTTTTGTATTTCACCAACAGACAATTTAAGTTGTCTCAGTTCAGTGATAATAATAATAATTTCCATCATCATCTTCTAACATCTGGGTAGAAACAGGCCAGATATCAGCAGCAAGTCTCTCTCAGTGGTTTGCAATGACTGTTGAAAAGAAATGATGGAAACAGTGCTAAATTACAATGTTGCCTACTTGAATAGACAAGATAAAATACACTACATGTAAAACTTCCACAATCAGTGATGCCTCTGATAATTGTCAGTCGTGTCAAACACTCACACTCACAGTTATTTCGTGGGTTTGTGTTGGCCCCTGACATTCCTGCTGGTGAAGAGCTGACGACTGAGCAACCACGCATGCAGCCTGGCCTCGGGCCATCTGTCCACATGGAAGTGAAAAATCGACTGCGCCACAGGCAGGAAGGACAGAGCAGCAAGCTCAGAGCGAGGAAGGAGGATTTATTTTTCAGCCTAAGATTGGAGCTTTGGCATTTTATGATTTAAGTTAGGTTCAGCTGAATTCTATCTGTCCTTAATGAAGCCGAAAAGCCTACTTTGCTAAATAGAAACATATGCCAAGAAGATTATGTAGCACTGAGACGGCACTGTTCTGGGGCACAAGGCTCTACAGTTTAAAAGGACTAACTGCATTTATCAGAAAATATTAAATGCAGGCAAATCAAGTGTCAGCTAGTTTGTCAGGTGACCACATTGTCAAATTTAACATTCACAGAGGAAATCAGATAATATGGCTCTGCAACAGCTGAAAAAATCTCAAGTCTTACTGCTGCTTAGTAAAAGGTTCTCTTTCATGATTCACCCTTCATTCAAAGGATTTCTTGAAGAAAGAAAATACCTGTATTCTGCACTCCATATCTATGTTAACTTAGTCTGAACATTTAAATATTCTCAGAATACTCAGTGGCCACCATTACAACACATAAAATAGTAATCCTGCTATGAAACAAAGAATCATAGTGGAATGAGAAAAGGTCTTTACAGGGATGGGATCATTCTTTTCAACTTCAACCTATAATTGCACTGACCCTCAGTGTATTACACTGTAAAATGTTTAGCAGTCCAAAAATTAACAAAGATTAAAATAGGTTTGCAGCATTACTTGATGAAACAGGAGCATTTTCTCCTCTTCTATTAATATTTGACAGCAGCTAATCAACTCCATGACAGAGGTGCAGAATGGTTATAACAAGTGGACAAAGTGATGCAGCACTGGAGCCAAAGCCGTTTCGAAAAACACTCCCAGGCATCGGATGAACACATTTATCTCCTGTAAAATGCAGAAAATACAACTTTGGTTCACTAACATATGCTTTTCTCCGCTCTATTAATCCCAGTCTAGAATCAACAGCATTTGGAGAGATGTCAAAACTGACCTTAAAGATATAATCTGTTGCTATTTTGATCAAATAACACCATTTCAGTTTAACTGGGTCTCCCAGCTGAAGGACGTACAGTATAACAAAAATAACCACAGCTGTACTGCGTGTGGTGGAAGTTAACTTGGAAGCTTTGGAGGTTTTAATGGAACACACACCGAGCAAGACGGTGAGAGTAACACAGGATATTTTAAACAATAGGGCTCAGCTGGTAAAAACTGATGATACATCCTTATACTGTATGTGTGTGTAAGTATATACAGTATGTGTGTGTGTGTGTGTGTGTGTGTGTTTAAATATATATATATACACAAACACACACACACATACTGTATGTAAGAGATGTACAAACACCACACAAAATTCACATTTGGCTGCATAATGCTGGAGGGATATGGAGGGTCTCTACATGCCACTGTCCTCTTATAACATCATTTGCATTAAATCCTTAATGCAATGCCAAATCCTCAACACACGCGTGCACGTGTGTGCGCACACACACACCATGTCAGGCCTTCATGTGTGCTGGGCCTCTTAACTACATGACTGGTGCAGCCTGCAGTTATTATTACAGTGTACATATGTTATAGATAAAGTGTGCTGCAAAGTTCCTTTCATGTAGTTATTTTAAGTCTTGCAGTACAATTTACCATATTCTGCTGACAATTACAGCATTTGAATTATAGCTATAATAAATAAAACAACACTGCCAGTTCAGTAAAAAAAAAATATTTGTGTTGTTAAATTGTTTATAGGGAAGAAAACCGAGAAACGTCACGAGTATAAAAAATACTGCAACACTAATGTTAAAATAACTGACGGACTCCGGCCGCAAGCGAACGAGCAACATGCTGCACTAAAGTCACGTTTCTTTAAAGTGCTGTAAGTTCGGCGCAAAAAAAATGTAAGCTACTAAATTGTTTGACGACGGCTGGTGGAGTTTAAACGCGGCTCAGCAGCATGTTAGCTAGCTTTGAGGGCTGAGCACACTTGCAGCAGCGCTTCCACCATTTTCCAGTAAGTTACAGTGGCTGCCTCCTCTACTGGAAATGTGCAATAACTTGGAAAAACTCACCGCGGATTTTTCTTCACTCTCCTCGGTTTCGCCTGTGGCGCTTGAGCGCGTTCAAGAGGAAGACAGAGTCCGTTTGGCGTCTCAACCGTAGACGACAGCTTCTTGGTGATCGTTAAACTTCCAGAAAACTGTTCTTCCTTCGCCCTCTTTCTTTCTTTTCCCGTTCATAACTCCCTGCTCCCCTGCACAGCCATTTTCCAGCTCAGCACGGCGCAGGGAGGGAGAGTGCGTGGGAACTCATATGAGGAGCCGGAAAGTGACGAAGATGGACGAAAATGCCCGAACGGTAAAACGAAGGAATCATCGACAGAGCTCGGATTTTAACTTCAGCCTTTAATTATAGTGCGTTTTGAATAAATCTTATTTAATAAAACAGTCTTTCTTCAGATAAAATTTATTGTATTAACTTATTGGGTTTTTTTGACAACTATTTTATTAAGTTTTCAATTACAGCACAAAACAGATCAAGTCAGATCAATGATATACAGATACTTCAAAATATTTCAAAAGTAGTATTTTTTACATGCTGGATAAAAGAAAGAGGGAATGATATGCATGCATAGATGTATATACATTAGCCCATAAAATGCTCCCATTTTACAAAATAACCAGATGAATCATAATCCCTCGTAAATCTAATGCCATGTGTTTGACCTCAGAACTTTTTTCCCAAAAGCTGTAATTTATTTCAGCTTCTTCATTTGTAGCTTGGTTTGTTTGACATATATTTGACATTCAATATTGTATTTTTATGATAATATAATTCATTTTATTTTAATAAGGATAATATGAGCTGATACTAGTTTGCTAGTGAGTGTATATTTTTGCTGCACAGATTATTGTAGTACTGGGTTAACTGTTGAGGACAAATTATTAATTTGAATAATCTTTAAACCTGACGTGGTCGCAATGATACCGTGGAACAATAAATGACAAATACTCACATGATGAGATTATGGACTCTGCAGTCCTTTTGCAATTTCCTTTATTTCAAGCACTATGAAGACAATAGAAAAGCAGACAATGTCATACCAGTCTGAAGCAGATACCCATGTGGTAGAAATTAAACAAAGGCTGGGTTTTCATTTCCGGACAAGGAGGTTGAGTGAGTGTAGAGAAGAAAGCAGAATGAGACAGATGAGCACCTGTGCAAAGAACCGGAGTGTAGCACACACTCTCACACACACACACACACACACACTGTAAAAAATGTGATGCTTCCTTTTGATGTGAGATACCAAACCGCTGGTCTGAAGTGCAGCTTGTTGTAAGACATGACAAACAAAATGTTCATCTTAAAAATACAACATGAATATACAAGCCAAGGTACAGGGTACAGGAGATACTATGACGGCCCGCTAGGGGTACAAAAAGATCACATCTCAAAAACATACCGGGTACATGACAAATTTCTGCCCACAGGACAATGAACAAATGTCTGACTTCTACTTTGATTCCCCACAATCTATAACCACACTTCCAGGTTTGCATGTGCTGAAAAAAAACACAAACACGTGTTGCTGAAACTTACAGTGAAGGGTAGATTGCTCAAGAGCGACAAATATAGGCCCAAGAACAAAAATTAAATCCCATATTTTCATATTTACCCAAGTCAGATCAGATCACAAAGTCTTACTTTGTAAATCAGTCATTCAATGACTTAATGAGTGTGAGTCAAAGAATTTTCTAAACTTCCTTTAATGGGAATAATATGATGGAGTGTAAAACCAGCACTGTCCTTTCAGCTGATCGCAACCAGAGATAAATAAAGTGCCACTTTAATGGAATGACACTTTATTTCCGATCCCTCTATTACAAGGTCACTTTACTTAAAACACCACCATCAACTGTATTAAGGTCCACCATTTATCATACAATATACATCAACATCAACAGCATTGGTATTAGTACTGCACCAAGAATCTTTCCATAACAAAACATACAAAATGAGGTCGCCTCTGTTTATTCCTCCATCCATTCAGGGTTTCTGGTTGAAATTCTTCTATTTCTTTTTTAAAATAATTTAACAAATGCCATGACAAGTTCACACACAGACACATACTTGCACTAAAATGTAAACATTCATTCATATAATACATATTTTAAAAAACAGTTGTTTTGTCGCATCCACTGTACAGTTTTCCCATCCCAGAGAGGGAACGAGAGCATTCTACAATTTCAATTTGTTCTACCTGTTACACGAATACTATGACTTGTGCAAACATGTCTGCTAGACTAGTTTCTAAGGAGCTGAACAGGATCAGTTTCACAAGCAGGTAGACAACAGTAAAAGTCATTTACAGGACAGAAAAAACAACCTGATTTCCGGATGGAGTGTCTGAACTGACACACTTCTCTGCAGGAGAGAAAGGACGATGTATGCAATGCATGACACTCATGTAAAACACTTGCTTTGGCACCAGATCTAATCTTGTAAATATTGTGATAATGAGATGTAAGTCCATTAAAATGTTTACATTGGGTCTTTCTTTTTTTCCTCTTAAGAAAATCTGTGCCCCAAATATCTGTGCAATATAATGTATTTATAATACACCAATTTATGACAAACATCCACTAGAGAATAGGAAGCAACCCCCAGTTTCAGACAGGCATTGCGGTATATAAAAACAAAGTAAGACACAATGACCAGCTGATGTTACTTCCCCTTTCCTGCCAAAACCTTACAACCACACGTAGACATCTGGCAGCTGCATTCAGTTTGTGCCCGAGCTGAAATAAGAACCACCAAAGCAACCAGGGCCAATCGAGGGAAGAGCGAACATCCACTCATAAATACGTTTCCTCCTTTAAAACTAAATATGTTTACAAAATACATCCGTCACGGTTGCCACAGTGATTTCAAAACCAGGAGAGAAAACAAGCAACACGGGGAGTACATGTGTGTAGTTTGGCAGTCACTCTATTAAACAGTGTTAAAGGATACATAAAGTACACAGAAACATCGATTCAGTTTAAACTTTAAGCAGCTGCTCGAGACGATCTGGGGCTTGTTCACAGTTTTGTGGACACACATGCAAGGCCATGGGATTTAAGTACAGTGGCAGGTCAAAGACTGGTGGCTCTCCTCCAGGGAGAAACGTAGTCAACCTGGTGAGAGAAAAAAATTAAAACCCTTCCTTGTCTTTTGACTTTGCTCTCTGCTGTGCCGATGTACCCAATGATCTTCTACCATCTAGATTCAGGCAGGACTCTGACTGCGCCGAGTTGATCCAGGAGGCCTGAAATGTCTTCGGCTGGGCAACTGCAAGTGTGGGGCCCGGCATGGCTTCCCTCTCTTCCACATCGTCGAAACTCACTTCCTGTACAGCCTCCTGTTTCTTGAAGGAGTCCCTCCGCTCAGACAGAGCCAGCTTCCTCATCACCACAACGTCTTGGGAGTGATGGTTCCCGCCACGATGTTGAGGCGAAGCAGTACCAAAGACGTCCTGGTGGCCTCTCTGCCCTCCTAAGTACAGACCCTGACGACCGTGTTCACCCACACAGACAAACCCAGTGGAGCTGTCCCCCTCCCCATCCTCACCCTCCGACAGAGGCACCTCCATGGTATGGCGGCGGGTGCTATAGGCTTTCCTATCACCATGGTACCCACCTGTGTTTTTGTCTCCTGTCAGTTTCTCTGCTGACTGGACTCTTTTGAGGAGCGGGGAGCGTGGCGGCTCGGCACTCCGAGGACGCACAGAATGGCGGGCGATAGTAGGAGGGGACAGCGTCTTGCCATGGAAGCCATGAAAGGATTTGGGGTGACTGGGAAGGCAGGATGGGGAGCACTGAGGAGAAAGAGGCTGAGGGGGTGGGATGCAGGCCAGCGGTGATGGTGGGATACTGCTGGTGGACTTGCAGCGACCTGCCTTGGTATAGCGACCTAAGACGTGAAGGGAGCTGGGACGGGCCTGTGGCACTGGAGAGTTTGGGGAGCTGGAGCAAGGAGAGGAACTGGAATCTGCATTGATAGGATAAGAAAGCAAGACATTTATTTTAGTAGTGGAAAAGAAAAAAGGCTCTATATATAGAGATTCCCGTCTCGCCAAGATTAAGCCTATTTAGTGACCAAACACAAACAATGAGAGATGAATGAACACATGAATGAACATTAGTTATAAAGGTTGGGACGGTCACAGCAGCCGGAAATATCCTCAAGTTACATCAAGTACCTCAAGTACATCTGCACCTATCAAAACTGGATTGAAACTATGACAGAAATTGCATCATATGAGCAGATGCTGGCGAGAATAAATAAAGACAGGAAGATGAAGAGAAGGGGCCGTGGTTTTTCTTTTCTTTATACTTGTGTTAATAACAGGACATGAGTCGAGGAGGTGGTATAGCTGTGACTTAATATTCCTGAATATTTCTATTGCTGCTTTAATTTCACTGTACCATGAGTCAGGGGGTTGTTGTTGCATCGTCTGGCTGAGCTGTCTAAATGTAAAAGTGTCAAGTCATTGTGTCTCACCTCCAGAGTGGTCCGGAGCAGGAGAGCGGCAAGGTGTAGAGGGCCCAGGAGAGAGGCTCTGTGTGGGGGAACCAGAGAGGCTGTCGCTGGATGACTGGTGGAAACCAGAAGAGAAGCTGCGACTGCTTTGCATGGGCGGAGGTGGCGTGTGTTTAGACAGCTTCTTCAGGATGCTACGTCGCCTGCTGTAGAGCAAAACTAGGTGTGTCACAGTGTTTTATTTCCTATGCTGACTTGAGTACAGTCTGTTATCGAGACAAAACTAGATGAAACCACACACACAAAATACAAATCAACTAACGTTTACTGGAATTTGGATCGAAGCTTGCGGATCACTGTAGACCTGAGTACTACTTCATGTACCTGTCCTGTCCGTCCTTCCTCTTGCTCTTCTTGCTGCGCCGAGCCATCTTGGCCTTGTAGCTGGCCTTCCTGGCAGGACCCACCTTGATGGACGTGTTCTCCAGTGCAGTGGTCTGCAGCGTCACCCTGTTGCCACTCTGGTGAAAACATTCACCTTGAGTGCAGTCTGTGTCTTTGACATTTACAATATTGACATCCGTATCTGATTTGAATCATATTCATGTTAAAGTTTCCTCCTCATACCTTTAGCAGGAGCTCCACCACCTCAGTGTGAACGAGGCCCTGAACTGATTCCCCATTGACATGAGTAATAAGGTCGCCGGCCCTCAGTCCTGCCTCGTGTGCTGGACTGCCCTCCTCTACGCACTGAACACACACATACACTCAACATCAGATCAAAAATACTGGTCCAGAAGAACTACCCAGCTGAACAACATGGAAAGTAGCAGCCTCTCTGAAGTCTAAACCTGTGGCATGTTGTCTACTCTACAATGTCTCTCACAGCTTGTTCAATGATAAGGACACATACCCAGACCATGTGGTGAACAGTGTAGACATCACCGTCTCCCATATAGACTCTGATAGCTCGCAGCGCAAAGCCAAACCTCTTCCCAGAGCTGTGGATGACAACAGGAGGCCTGAGGCAGCTGATGTTTATTGACAGGTCCCGGCTCGGGGACGAGTCTCTGGATGACGGGTTGGATGACAGCGATAAGGATGATTTCGGGCTGGAAGGAGGACCACCAGACTCATCTGCAGAGAGAAATAGTAGCAGAAAAGTTATGCATTTTGTGCTATTGAGGTTTTTGATGAATAAGTAGACTTGTCTTTGAACTACCAGACAATGGCAAAAAAAGTGTGTTGGTATTTATTGTTAGTGTTACTCAGCATCAGGCTGCAGAGGGCACTGTAAACAGAAGAATCACAGTGAACTTCATTAGTTCCCTTCTATGTTGGTGTAGGTGTCAGAAGGAAGAACATAATGAATTTCATTTTCTTGAATGATTAATTAGCTTTTGATTCACTAGATCCCTGAGATTGTGCATACTGGAATGAGGAAAACTGCAGATAACCCCTCATGTCTGTGTTACTGACCAAATTCAAACATATGAAATTGTATGACGTATGATTTGATTTCTGTTTATGTGAAAACAAACGAAACCACTGAGATTTCAGCATTTCAGGAGGAACAAACTGAGGGTTTTCAGTAAACAGGCCTCCGGTTACATGCTGTGTACCTGGGGTAATGATAAGGGACAGGCCAGAAACCGAGGCAGATTTGGGCACTTTCCCCCCTGGTGATCTGGGTTTTTCTGGGGTCTCCAGCTGGTGGGCGATGCGTCTGGAAGCCCCTCTACGGAATGCCGGCCTTGTGCCCGTGCTGTTGCTCCGGAGACGAATGCGCCGCAGGTTGGACACCACCCCATCTATGACCATGAGTTAAAAAGTGAGAGCCTTAGTGTTTCTATGTTGTTAACAAACACAGTCCCCTCCACTGGTGCTGGTGGGCCGTACCCTCCTCCTCAGCAGAGATAGCGAAGCGAGGCATGATGTCCAGGCTCTGGGTGCTGTTCATGACCAGCGGGCTAGCACTGCGCTCGGACTGAGAGGAACTGGATGAAGCACGAGGACGCAAACTATAAGACAAAAGATACACTTATTTTGGTTCGTGTTCCAATTGTGCAAGTTAATAAATAAACTTCCATATATGGTCTCTCACACTACAAATACTGACCCACAACAATCAATAGACAGTCAATAATAAAATGATTTCAACATCAGTACATCTTTGTACCGCAAGGACACACAAATCACTGAAATTATACTGTCATGCCCATTTTTTTTTTATAAAATTCCTAGCCAAGAAGCCAAAACTGAGGCTTCCAATTTCCTCTTATGACAACAAAAAACACATTTATCTTTGTGGGTTCTCACCTTCCCCTGTGTCCATCAGGCCCTCTGTCTCCACTAGCCAAGTGTTTGTGTCCGTCAACAGGGGACAGGACTCCCCGACCCTCCCATCGCTCCTCCTTCTCCTCACTGTGGCTACGCTCTGACGACGACAAGCTCTGGTTGGACGGCGTGGAGGTGGACAGGTGCTCGGTGCTGCTGTACACCTACAGTTTTAGAGAACAGTGAATATTTGGTCATGATTTACATCGGAAATGTCCATCAGACAGGTGAAGCACATGTACCTTGCTAAAACGATGGGCCACGGATGAAAATTGTCGAAGCTCCAAGGAGGATTCATCATCGTTCGTTTCATCATCTTCATCGGAGCCAAGGTGGCAGTAGCGCTCTGTTCGGGCTGTGGGGAACAGACAGATCCATTCATTTCTACACTGTAATTATTACATTATTTAAGCTCATCTATATTTTATTAGGTTCATACTTTGCAAAACAATTAGTACAATTATTATTAAAACAATTATTAGTACGATTACCAAGACATTTTTGCCAAACATGGTGTGTGTCAGTCATTAGACTGTTAAAATGATGAGTCACGGTGATTCACATCTTATTAATCCAATCCATGTCTACCAGACACGACACCAGTACATCGATCAGACATTCATCAGCCTACTGTCAAAATAACTGGTGTCCTCCTCTGTCTCTAGTTGGGGAATGAATTCAGCTTTCTGCCTCAGGAGACCGTTCCAGTCCAGACCAAGGAAGAACATGTGCATCTTCACCTCAGCGGTTCCACCTGGAAAAGACAAAACAAAGTTTAGTTTGTGTGTCTGAGCACTGTAGGCCTGGTGCACAGTCAATATCTTTACAAGCTGCTTTACTAAAACTGCTTTAAAATCAACAAAGTGGTTTGTAGTGTGAACCTACGTCAGGTCTATTGTATAAGCACATATGGTGGTCAAATAGAACTAGAATAATCACACAGTACTTTATCTGAGGTCACTGGCACTGACCTGTTCCCAGACGTTCCAGAGGGCTCTGTCTCAGCAGTCTGGTGATAAGATCCTGAGCATCAGCAGGCAGAGCGTCATCCCCATCAGGCCAGATGATGTCATCTCCACAAAGAAGCACATGACAGTAATTCAGTGAGGAGCTTAGAAGCATCTACATGTAATTAGATTAACTATGTCAAATACCAATAGCTAACAGACACAACAAAGCCACAACAAAGCTACGTCTTCATCAGAATCAGAATTGTGATCAGGACAAGGAAAAAGAATAAAATAAACAGATAATATGTAAGGTATGACCAAAAAAAACAAGAAGATGCTCCCAAAACTTGAATTAAAAGGAACACAAAGAAGAATAATCTTTGTCCAAACATGAAGTCTTACCGTTGACGACCTGACCAAAAAGCTGCTCCGGAGTCTCTCCAAAGAAAGGCACACAGCCAACTAGGAACTCGTAGAGGATGATACCCATGGCCCACCAGTCCACAGGCTTCCCATAGCCCTGCCTCAGGATTACCTCTGGAGCAATGTACTCTGGAGTACCGCACACCTGAAGAGATACGCACGTTAGCCAAGGCAACGAGTCATAAAAGAGAAGATGAGGAGAGCGGAGCGGAGACAGACCTGTTTGTCGATGAACTCCCTGGTGTCCTTCTCGATGTGACCTTCATACAGGTTGGTGGTCATGTTCATCAGACCAATCTTAGACAGCCCAAAGTCTGTCAGCTTAATGTGTCCCATGGAGGTGATCAACAGACTACAAAGGAACCAGACATGAATATGCTTCCAGTTTCTCTGGTCCTTGTAGTCAAACACTACAACAACAACTATGATGGTCAGTTTAAGTATGAAGGAAGCAGGGACAGAAGAACCGGTACATGTTCTTTGCAGCTGGTTGAGGACTCACTTGTCAGGTTTGAGGTCTCTGTGCACGATGCCATAGTTGTGAAGGTACTCCAAAGCCAGGACGGTCTCTGCAAAATACATGCGGGCCATGTCCACAGGCAGAGGACCGATGTTCTTCAACAGATTGGCACAGTCTCCACCTTCCATTATAAAGGACATTGACTTAGTATTCTTGTTAGTGTTTTGAATGGCTGTGACTATGAGCAGGTGTGTGCACGGTACACTGCATACACACAAAGGAAACACACCTTCTACATACTCCATGACCATGCAGAGGTGCCTCCGTGTCTCAAAGGAGCAGAACATAGACACGACAAATGGATTCTCAGCGAAGGTAAGGATGTCTCGCTCAACAAACACCTGCTGAATCTGGTTTCTTAGAATCAGGTTCTGCCGGTTTATCTTCTTCATGGCAAAACGTTGACGGGTTTCTTTGTGCCGGACGAGAAATACCGCCCTGCACGACAAGGAGGCAATATATAGCAGAGTTTGTAAAACTTTTTTTTTTTGGTGGTAGTAATAGTACAATGAAATTAAGGAAGTAAAAGGAACAAGTAAACATTTGATGACTCAAGACTATTATTTAACTAGCAACAAACTCGTACTTTAAAACACATAAAAACTTATTTCAAGGTCTTTTCCACTTTTATTGGGCTCTATGCGGCGTCCTCAATGAGACTAAACAAAGAAGTCTGTCTTGCTCACCCGTAGGCGCCGTTACTAATGAGCTTAATTGTCTCAAAGTCACTCTCCAGCGGTTTCCTCCGAGGAGGGGTGCAGGCTGCTCGGCTCTGAATCACATGTACCCAGAAACACACACAAGAGAAAAGGAACGGGAACTTATGCATTACTTCTAAAAAGGCAGGAATCCACTCACATGACTTTGCTGTGATCATATGCAGGAGTTTAGTGTGTTTCCCATACAAACAGCTGCTCTTCTCTGACTCTTTGCATTTCTTCAGAACTACATTGCTTTTAGTTTTTAGCTTCTTCATAAGCGATAGGTGGACATTTGTACCTGTACAGGTGTTGTGTCTCCAGTGTCGTCAGACTCTCTGCTGGCTGATCTGTGATTCGGGCTCGTTTGTTCGAGATGGACCATCTCTGGAAGAGCAACAGACACCACAGTTCAGCTTGAATCAGCCCCCATGTAGACAACGGGCACTTTGTTAACCGTCTGAATTATGATGCTAAAAAGGATTCAGTCAAATCATAATGTCTCTATTCAGTTTCATGCAGACGTTTGAACTCTGTAGAAGGCAGAGAAGTTTTTCATGTTTTCATCATTATCCTCAGGAGTAGGCTTATCTTATTCATCACCAAACACAAAGTGGGCTTCACAACGGACTAAACCTGCCAAACTGAAGATGAAAGGACTTGTGAAGCACCAGAAAAAAATACAGGGGAAAAATTAAATATAGCTACAGGACTGTACATCCACCAAGAATGTAGACTTGTGTTGTCTGTAGGTTAGCAGCACTATACAAGAGTTGATTTTTACAAAACATATAGGAACAATATGTGTTTTCACATGGACCTTGGAAGATATTTGAGCTGCAAGGGTGTATTTCTATTTTTGTTCATTACATCTTCATCTAATAAACACAAAAAGAAATTCTAAGAGTTCAAACAATGTGACACCTTCAATCGGGTCCCTGGTGAGGCCGAGCTGGCTGACAATGTATCTGGGAAGGTCAGTCTTGATGCCCTGGCCCACCTTGGCTTGACCTTCAGCAGCCTCCAAACGCTGGTAAAACTCCTCTGGGTCAAACTCCTGGAGAAAAGAGGAAAACAATAATTTTACACATTTATACTTGACTTTCATTTTTTCAAAGGACACCAACATAAAGCCAATGCAGTACATTACAACGGCCCTGCATAATAAGATTTTCATTGAATCTGTTTGAGAGAGAAGCCGAACTATCTATTTTGGTCAGCCCTTGGACAACATATTAGGGAAAACAAATGCATCAGCTACAGAGACTTATCAAGAACAATGTCCCAGGTAGGTAAGATGGAACATTCCTGTCATTTTACATTTTTTTCCCCACAGTTCACACACTGACGATGGTTGAAACACTTTAGCAGTCGCTGGTATCAAACTCTGTCCTGGAAGCAGTTAACTTTGTTATTAATACTACAGTGTATAATCCACACAAGTCACCTCAGACACTTGCTGCTCAATGCTGAGCTGATGAGCATCGTGTTTATTTTGGGTCATTACTGAAGCTTTGCTTACTCCTGTGACTTACCAGACACTCTAAGAGCCTGGCAGGCCTCGAGATGATGATGAGAATCTTCTTAACCAGTTTGGTGATGATGGTCACTTCCTCGCTCTCTGATCTCTCATACGCCTGTCCAACAAAAGGAAGACAGTTTCTCACTATGAGTTCATTGAGCTGGTGTAACCCATAATGCACCACAACGGCTGTCTGTATACGTGTTAGTAGCATCCAGTTCATCTTCTATCATTAACTCAGTGATTCAACAACTGCAGCTGGTATTACAATGTATTACATCGATTGCAGCAGCGCAGTTAGTCATTCCTGCCCTCTGCTTTTTTTAATAGAAAAACTTCTAATCTTAGTCAAGCATTGGCTTGTTCAAACAGCACATTCAGGGGTTGTGATGGTTGAGATGGAGAAAGACTGTGGTCAGGTAGAGTTCAACTGAGCGTTACCTCTTACAGACTGGCTGTTGGTGGAAAAGCAGCAGCTATTAAAAAGCTGACCACATCTGTAATAAGTCCGACTGATGCCCACAAGTTCAAAAAGCAAGAAAATAAGAAAAGCATATTTTAGGGATTTACTGATAAAACATATGATGTCACTGACGGTTTGAAAGAATTCTCCGTGACCAGGCACTGTGTTACTGTGTGAAACAGTAACTATAATTCAGAGAAGTAATAGCAGGCACATGAAAAAATATGACGTGCAACATGTGGCACCACTGTCGAAAATAAACTCGAGGTTGGAACACAGTATTTGCCAAGATGACAAAATAATTGCAGAAATGTGGTTTTGGTGGAAATTATAGAAAAAAATAATGGCTATTTCTGTTGTCATGTGGCAGAAGCTAAACTTTCTGGGCAATGAAGGAGAGCAATTCTGCAGTGGAGGCTCTGATGTGCTTCACAAAACGCAGCATTTGCAGTGGTGAATGTTGTTGGAAAAGTTACGTAATAAATCATTATGTAATCACACACTTTACCACTGCCCAGATCTATGTAATGATATAAAATGACAGCAGCATTACAGGCCAGTGAATTACCAGCAACAATCTAACAGGTCGTTTGGACTCAATGCGGAGCAGCTACAGGACATGCGGCAGGTTGAACTACCATCGATCATGAACCCACTAGATATGTGATGAATGGTTGAGTAATGGACAAAGAACAAAATGATCTTTGCATCTCTCAGAGTTACATGGACAACTGTTACTGGAACACCCACCTCATGCAGAAGCTTCTCCAGTTTCTCCTGCAGCTCCACAAAATACCTGGAGGTGACAAGGGCTTTCTGGGACTTGTCCAGACAGTCTCTGGCGAGCTCCAACAGCTGGTGCTGAATGAATCCCAGGACACCGTCCGCCAGGGGCAGAGCAGTGCCTGGGGAGCACTCGGCAATGATGTCCAGTAGCCGACCCTCCATCTGGGCTGTGGCCTGAGGACCGAGCAAGAAGAGATTTCATTTCAAACCCTGATGCCAGTGTTGTATCTAAAGCTTCTGTGAATTTGCATCTTTTTTTTTTCTTTTCACATTGGAAAATTTTTCACTTATGGCGTGTACACACTGTGTATACACTGCTCCGGGGGGAGGCGGGGGGATAAAGAAGACTCGGGAAATAATAGAGGAGGCTAATGGGATATGCATAATACCTTGGGAAAGCGTTCTTTATAGACATGATTCATCATGACAATCTCGTTGTCAAATGATCCACAGGTCCGTCCAGGGCTGCGTGAGAAACACATGAAAATAAATACACCAAACTGCTTCACAACAAATACAACATTAAGAGATGCACAGTTGTTCAATAAATACTGAACAAAAAAGCCATCTCTAAACTCGTCTTATCTCGAGGAGTTTACAGCAAATGCTTCACTGAATGTGTTAACTGCCCCCTGAGGTCACTAACACAGCTGGTCGGAAAAATGACCTGAACGTGACTCAGTCACTGTATCTGTGACAACATGTGCTGTGTGTAAGGGGATTCCACCTTTCAAAATGTCTATACAAATCAACACACTGTCATCAACATTGAAAATAGCAGCCCTGGGTGCTTCCATACATCACATACTACAAATAACACTCAACATGTGACACTATTCTAGTCCTGGGAACGGCCCATAGTCTCACAGGCACTGGGCTCGAATCTGAGGGGACTACAACAAACACACAATCAAATGTGCTTTCAGATACTCCTCTCTGAAAACTGAAATTAATTCAGTGAAATGTATTCATTTTATCTGGCCTATGTTTGGCAGAAATAACCTTTAACGTGGATAAACAATGTAGTGTACGGCAAAGTTAAAACTAACGCGCCTACCAGGTAAACTATGAACTAATCAACTGAACCTTTTCAAATTCTTGGATGAACTTTGAACTGAATTAAAGTGACAGTTTTCTGTCACCGTGTGTGTTTTTTCACCCTTCAAATCACAACAATCACGTCTTCATACCTGGAAGGCTTCTCACAAGTCTATCAGACATCTCAAACTGCCTTGTGTCGTGTACAGTATGTGTATATATAGTACATACTGGGTGCATGGCACGGAAAGAACAACCACATTCAGACACAGCAATCACTCTTCATAGCTCCTCATAAAGGTCTCCAGCAACCTCAAAACTTTACACTCCCACACACAGATTCAAAACGGCTAGATTGGACAACAATGCTACCAACGCTGCTTGTGGAACACACTGAGGCTAACTGCTATCATCTGTCATTAATGTCCATGTTTTGTTTCTGTTTTTGTTAGAACAGTAAAGCACAGGACGCTGGGGGGGTATGTCACTACAGCTCAATGGATGTCTTATGGTTCTGGGGTCTCTTTGGATGTTGTCTGAGAGATTAGATGGCCCCACAGAGCTTCGCATATTCTAGAGAGCTGTAAGAATGTCAGCCTATGTTTGTTTAACCTTATACACACAACCTTCATTGGTTTATATTTGCATTCGCAATGAAGGTGCTATTTTTCTTTGTTTTAGCTGACGTGACGGATAACAAGTTGCTCCAGACACAGGTTAAAGGTTGGTTCCACACATTCAGGTCAAACTAGTGAGTTTATCTCTTCTCTCAGAGTAAGTCAGTTCCTGTGAAGATTCAAACCCAGCCGACCTGAGGCTGCGTGAGCGGACTCTGACAGCGGGTGATGACTGTGCTCCTTCTTCATCCGCCACGCTCTCTGTGCTCCGGAAATGTTTGAACAGGAAGTGGAGATCATCTTGTGTAGGCTGGAGGGGCAACTGGTGTAGTAACTCCTGGGAGGACGACGACTGCAAAAAGAGGCACAGACGAAACAAAAATGCCCACATTAGTGAAAGAGTTATTTCTTACTCTTGTGACAGTTTGTGTCAGCTTCGATAGTCCTGATGATATATGAGCTCTCTTTCACATTCCCCATTTTCTTGCTAGTACTAGAAAGCTCCACACTAGATCTGAATTTGATGTGACACCATTTAGGCCAGTTTAAGACATTGCTCTTCTCTGCTGAAGCAGAATCCTGTCTTCTGTGCTGCAGCATGCCTCCAGGCAGCAGCACAGCTGTTGTGTCGGCTGTGCGTGCGTTAATTTTCTCTTTCCAGGCTCAAACGTGTCACACTCAGCCTGGAATTTATGAGAACTCCAATCTGGCCGGGATCTGGTGTTTCAGCGGAGGAAGCAGTAGTAAGAGTGGCTCATCTAACCAAGTGGAAGTGAGAGGAGATGGAGGGAAAGGGACCAAGGGAGAGGTTGAACGAGCAAGGAGGACAGGGAGTGAGTGATAGAAAGAGGGAGAGAAACACTGAGGAGAAAAGTGGAGACGTGTCAGAAGCAAGAGAGAGAGCAGCATAAAGACCTCACTGAGAGGAACTGTGAAAGGGGCTTTGTGTGGGGAGGGCTGACCTCACTGTCTCTGAGCCATGTGGTCGGCCGTGCCAAATTACAGCCGTGACCAACGACGTGCATATTGTTTCAGGGTTCGGTTTAAAGAAAAAACTATCAGGAGGAACACCACAGAAACTATCAACACTTCGTTGGCGGGTGTAGCAGCACAATCTCTTTCTTTGACTTTCCCCACCAGGAAAAGCTGATCGAGGAAATGAGTAATGCTGTACAGTCCAGAGTCAGTTGTCACGTCATGTAGGAAACTGAAACATTCACAAATCACCCAGGCCTGTGTTATTTTAATGATTAGCTTTATTCCTGTACTTTGTCCACGTCAAAAGGAAAGACACAGTCTGGTGAGTCAGTCAGGGTGAAACAATAATAATAATTTAAACATGTACTCCTATCCTCTCCTTATCGCCTTTTCCTGAATCTAGCCCCCCTCCAAAAAAAACAACAAAACAAATTTCATCAATGGACTCTACTGCTCTAAAGCTGAATCAAAATAACTATCACTGTTCCAGCAAAGGTATTAGAGGATTCATTTGAGAGTGTGATTAAGGCCAAAGATAGAAATACTCATCATCTCTGAAACAACATCATCTCCCGTCAGTTGGTTTGTGTAAATCAACCTGCTCCTCCAAATGCTCGTTCAAGGTTCTGTGATGGTGTGTGTGAAGTTCTGGCTGCTGCGGGGGGTCTTTACCGCTCACACTATTGACCAGGGCAAATACTGATGTGTGCTGTTAGGGACATTACAGAAGCCATATGGTCTGTGTGTGAGGCTTCAACATCTCTGTCTCCGGAAAATACTGTAGATAGAATTTCCTGTGGAACTGAAAAAGGCTTCATAGTGGTTTGTGGACATCAGTATGAACATTACTTACACAGCTAATGTTTTACAAATACTTTTCAAGTCTGCACGTGTGTTTTGGATCTGTTATGAAATATATTTCAAATACTGTATATATATGTGTGTGTGAAATAAAATGAAGGGCAGAAGCAACCTCTACTGTCAGATTTACTTTCTTGTAACACCAACACAATGTAATGTGATGTAATGTGATAGGATTTACACTTAACTCTGTGAGCAGTAAACATGTAAATGCCCTCACTGCCTAAACCGATTAATACAGACCGAAAGTAACAGGAGGCTAAACAGCCCCAAGACAGTGCTCTAGGAACAGGCTTGAATATCTGATGAGGGAGGACCAGGTCAAAGACCCCTCAGACCAGAGGAAAACACCAATCAACTTACAGATACTGAAGAACTGGGTGCATTGGTGCAGTATCCAGAGGAGGGGACTGATGCCACAGACCACCTTCGGCCATCCGCTCTGCAAGAAGCACGACAGTTCCTGCTCAGCGGTTTCTCCTCATCACACCGTCAAAGTTTGACCTCAATGTGATCAAAAATATTTTGCTTCCCAATTTATATGTCATAGATGATTCAATCTGTCAACAACAGGCAGAGACCGCGGTTACTTACCTCTCGGTGCGGGCCAGATGGCTTCACAGAGGCAAACATGGATGACACGGATGGGGGTGGGGGAGTCGGAGACGCACAGTGAGAAAGAAAATAAACACTGTTTAATGATGGTGGCAGAGTAAGTCTGGCTGTCACAGCTCGCAGCCTGTGGCAGTCTGCCACTGCTGAACACCTGCCAAGCTGCAATCAAACCGCAGCACAGAGACATTTACATAAACACAAGCAAAATACACCACGAAAAACACACACCAGGACCTCAACTGCAAACAAACGCCACAATCCGAAAGAGTGACAGTTCACTCAGAGCCCACACCACCTCCACCACCTTCTTTCCATCCAATATTCCTATGGCTAATCTTATTAGCTGACTCAATACGTGATGACAAGGAATGGTCGAATGTTTCCTCTCAGTGAACAGCTCATAGGGTCATGATCGAAGGTGACACAATGAGATTGGATGGTTGTGAGATCGGACGAGTAGCAAGGTGACAGGTCTGTATCTTCTTATGTGAGTCATATAAAGACATGTCTGCTGATCCGTTATTAAATGTTGCAATACACTTAAGTGTGTTTACATCCCAAACAGCTTAAGGGGATTGAGAAGAGCAAGTCTTTAGAACAATATTGGAAGTAATGCATAGAGTGTAAAAGGGAATAAATTGATTGGGTGCCAGTATGTGGGGTGAATTAAAAAAAGGGGTTTGACAGCTCCCAATTCTATGATTTGTATGACAGCATTAAAAAAAATTATGATCATTCCTTTACTTGAACGCCCACTATTGCTTCGCTGGCTGATCCATGTTTACATGAAAAAATAATTGGACAAACAGCAGGGCAATCCAGCTTGTGTGAGTAACAAATAAACGCGGTGGACTCATCAAAAGTGCAGTCACAGCATCTGTCTTCACACTGGCAGCTTCAAAACTCTCCATAAATTTAGATGAGTCATGCAGACTCGTGCAGAGCATCTCTCCATCCTTGAGCTTATGGTGCAATCTATCACAACGCATTGCAACAGAAACCGCTGATTCCTCAAATGGGATATTTGTACCGCGACAATATCCTGGGACACAGATGTCACACATATATAATGTTATGCAAAAAGATCCACTCAAACAATATGATGAGGCTATAGAGAGGGGACATCCTGAACAACAGTTTCGGGTAGGTAGGAAGAGACCAGAGCACCATGCAGATTTCACACAGAAACTATTCAAACTCTTTTCACTGCCAGACAACAGCACTAACCACTGATCCATCGTGTCAACAACCATTTCTGCTTGTGTTCCTTTAAATCCTAGTGGGTTGCAAGAAGCGTGATAAGAATGCAAACTTTTTTTCACATAATCATGGCAGCACTGCGTTAAGAGCGCATGCACTGATGTGCAGCTTTTAATTGGTTTGACAAACGCCGAGTTGATGTCCAGCAAGTGGCCCCGGGGCCTTTCAGCTAGACGGCTTTGCCCCCCCACCCCCCAACTTATTTTCACTACAGGGGCAAAGGAGAACAGGACACGGAAGGCTCCTTTATCATGCCTTTCAGTTTTCTTCAAAACTAACATTTTTCACTATCATTCTCATTTCTGGACAAAACAGAAGTTGCGTTGGATAGGTACTAAACAGTTTCAAAGCACTAATCCTACTGGAAAAAGACTCCAGTGAAACTCTTTGGCTTTCTCCTGCTTTCTCCGCTGGCTTTTGTTACATCTGCAGAATACATAAAAACGTAAATTTCCATTTCTAGGGACACCATCACCCTGTTCAATTTTGAACTTCAGCTGACACAGTTTTATCAGAATACAAGAGAAACCAACTCAAATATTTAGATTTGCATTTAATCCATCAGTTTCAGGGGCAGTGGCATTGTATTTTTAGGCTCAAGGAGGATATAGGCGTAGCATTGCTATGACCACAAGCCTAATAACAACATTTGAGACAATTCTTACCTTCGGGCAAACTGGAAGTTGGCAGAGGTGCTGGCAGAGACATTTCTGGGGCTTTCTGAGGGGCTGCTGCCAGCTAAAGAGACACAATCAGTTTGACACTGTGAATTGTAAGATTGAGCAAGTTACTTGGTCATGTCACTGGTTTTACTGGATACATTTGATAGATACGATTGGATCATTTAACTTCTGTATCCAGCCTGAAGCTGTGAGTGGTTGTAATTGCTTATTGGAGTTATGCTTCTACGTGAAATCATTGCATCGGCGTGTTGCGTAGCCTGATGTGCACCCGATGTGCACCTCTCCATTGTAACTCCATTGTAACTACGTGGTGTGGCGGCAAAAACCCTTTGCAGATGGCAACAACTGTAATTGGACTGTTTGTGCCATGTGATTCTCCAAGCTCTCGGAGCGGCACGTCCGTGTTTTCCGATAAAATGCAACCGTCCTAAAGGCTGTTGGTGGGTGGACTGTGCATGTAACAAAATCTGCTCACTTTCAGTCGCTATCGCTTCAAGAAACAAAGAAATGCGTCACCTCATCGCAGAAACATAAATCCATCTTAAAACATATGGGAAGGATAACTTGATCCTTTCCACTGCTAATCAAAGAATCTCAGCTTCAGATGACAGCAGGGAGTCTGAATTCTCTTGAAAGGTTAACCAGTTAGTTCATATAATAAATGAGCCTTTTCAATAATTCAGGCGTTTGCATGCAGCCTGAAAGAAACCAGATGAAAAGTTAACACCCAGGAGAGTAAATATTAAATGTCTTTGCACCACACTGCAGGCACATTATGATTCTAACTTCTCTAACACCAGAGGGAAACTGGTGCTAGTCCTGTGACATACAGCATCACCATTGACACAAAGAGAGAATGCAGTGGTTTCGTGCCACAGATGAAGCCCTTCAACTGGCTTGACCCACTTGTTTGTCTTCACGTCTATGTTCAGCTATCTCATTTGCCAAACAACACTGTACACTGAGTTAAGCAGACAGGCAACTGAAAACAACACACAAGTACCTGTGGCAATTGGAAGAGGTGAGAGTGGTCGTGAGAGCGTGGGCGACGGGGTCCCGACAGCCAAACTCCTTCTCTTGTTGTTACGGGCGCTGGGAGAGGAGGAAAACAAAATGAGTAGCGAAAACATGAGCTCATGTGATACTACAGTCACGACAACACATGGTGTTAATCATTGCAGTGAACTAAATAAACCCAGCAAGTACAGGCTGTTGATCATGATAAGGAGAGCCCTGATAGCTATGAAGACAATGGTCTCTACAGGTGCGCACACAGAAATGTGTGTCAGTAAATAAATAACACAAACAAATGAGTATGCAGGGGAACGTGTAAACGCAGCTTGTCTCATAGACTTCATGCAAGTATCAATGTAAATATTTACAATCACTTAACATGTCAGACATAAATAAGAGTTTGTTAAAGGTTCTGACATGCTTGAACTGTGACCACAGGACATTACCCTGCAGTTCTTCAAAATGATCTCATGCCTAGAAGCAGTCTTATACATATATATATAAGATAGGAAACAGCTGGAAGTCATAGAACTCAATACTATAGAAAAAAAGCTTTGACCGCCTGTTACACAACTACATATAGAAACCAGAAGGCCCAGTGACTCCCTCCTATGGCATAACTGTGCAGAAGACAACACGCTGTCCATACCCCTGCTCATCTATCACGGAGGAGGTCCATTCACAAATAACACAAACTGACAAGTGTAGAAGTGAGACGAAGTGAGAGGTTTTCCAGAGCACACACCACACTAGATTAGACTAGAACAAATGCACGAAAAACAAAAGATGGACATACGATCAATGAGTGAAAACCCGTTGCCACTAGCATTGATCACAAGGCTTGTTTTGATGGAAATCTGTGTCCTACTGCCCTGTTTCTTGGCCTCATCTTGCAACAAACATTCCCCTCAGAGCAGTTCTCATCCATATCTGTGATCAATGACATCCAGTCCAATCAATGACACAGTTGTGGTCCAGCATCATATCAGGAATAGAAACATCATCAGTTTAAGTGTGATAGCTGCATTCAGGCATTGACACACTGTGTTATCACGTCATAACGTGGTTTAATTTTGCTTGGTGCGATCCCAACAACTATGCTTCATCCTGGAGACGTCAACAGCATTTCCTTCCCTGTCTCTCTCTATCTCTCTAGCAATGCCCTAAAATAATTGACAGGATGAGAAGACAACAGAGCCTGACATTTCTGGGTCGGTGCGGAGGCAGATTCACAAGCCTACATGGCCTCAACCTAAAAGACAAAATAATGGGCAGTGATGGCACACAAACAGAGTGACCCAAAAAGGAGTGGACCTGGACTTTTACACATTAGCCTACATATCTACATATATATGTTATATTAAATATATATTTATTTATTTTTTCTGAAAAAGCATCACAGTACCATTACCAGTGAGAGCTTTAACCTTGAACAGTGATACTATATATATATATATATATATATATATATATATATATATATATATATTTGAAGGAACCTTGCAGGCTTCCGTATCGCAGGCAGCCACTGAGTATGACAAATGTGGGCCACTGCAATATATGTCTGTATGTTTCACTTGTCTGCTGACAGTGAAGGGCAGCATTTGTTCGCTGGGCACCACTCAAAGCCATGTTGTGTTAACTGGGTTGCATCACTGATGCATGAACCCAGTATAGATAATGATTTTTTTTAATGGAAACTACATGACAAGGTCTACTTAAGCTCCAGTCATCAGCCATGAAGTTTGGATTATAGCCTACTGCAGCAGAACAGGTGATCATGGATGTGTGATAAAGCAGCCATAAATTATATGATCAGCACTCCTCCTGGCGTCTCAAAGGCAAATTATATAGCTGCACTTTGTGAGGGTGATTTGATTTATCTCACAGATAAAAGCACAGATCACATCAGAGTATCGACCAACACTGTGTGGCTGAATGCGACAGCTGGCTGCAGACAATGCAGTCCACACACACACACACACACACACACACACACACACACACAGTCTACGACGGCCACGTTTCTCCATCGGAAACAAAAACTAGGGCGGATGTACCCGACAAATACAGTATGACTGCAGCCGATCAGACACACCACAACAGCAATGTGAGTGTGAGCTCCATCAGCCGACACAGCGGGGTTCGTTGGCATACTGTGGATCCCAAAAGCTTCACAGAAACGTTCAACAAATTATCACAGAACACTGCTCAGCAGGCAGCCGATGACAACAACAGAGCAGACATTTTACAGCAGTTTACTGGACGCAGCGGACAGCTAGCATGCTATTTAGCCAACCAGGCAGTGTTGTCTTTACCCTTTGGATCTTTTCATCATAGCCCCGGTCACAAAGCTAGTTTTGTAGCTGGGCAACACCGTCCAATAGTAGTTCTGGTCAGACATGGTTGCCACGGATAAAGCCAATCCAGGTGTGAGAATTGTCCTCTAAAGTGGGGGCATCGTCACAACCCGCCTGGCCGGTGAAGTTTAATGCTGGCTGTTAGCAAAGGGCAGAACGCTGCGTCCGGCGGCACCAACTCCACTCGGCTTCGGAACAAACTGAGCCCGGACCCACAGCGCGGTAGCTCGGCGAAGATGCGCCGCAGACTCTACGTCCATGTCCGTTCTACTCCGTTTTCCCGTTAACGGCAGTACATCCAGAGACGGACTGTTTCACACGGGATTCGACATTCTCGAGTGTTGTCTGCGTGAAAATGCAAAGAGTGATACAAACTTTCCAGCTACAGTAACGTCGCACCGCGCATGCGCGTCACAGTGCACCGGAGGGAGGAGGAACAGTTGTTGCGTTCACGTGCTGTCAAACATTTTGGATGTGCTTCCCAAACACAATTTAACCACGTTGTGGGGGGGAAAATCGGATTCATGACGTGATTCCAATTATCCAAAGGCTCAGACACCTACAATGATATTCCATAATCGCATATCAAACTCTTTAGCACAATGATGGTGATAATAGGTGCAAGTGCATGGGCAGCTATAGCGATGCTTGGCTTTCCACCTCAGTTTCCCAAAAGCCCTAAATGTCGCATTTTATAATCAGAATATTGAGACTCGTGATTTTCATAGATAACAGGGACTGTGCATTACCCTTTTACCCTGTAAGTAATCCACGCATGCAACATTTTAATGTCTGTAATGATATATTCAGTAACAGGCTTCAGGTACCACAACACATAACCTGATAAATGTGTGAGTTGAGTTTATGTACGGTACATCAGGGGTGTCTATCCTTCAGGCTTTAGATGTCACCCTGCTCCTACCTCACCTGAGTCTCTGTGAAGCTCTGCACAAGCCTGGCAACGAGCTGCTGATTTGAATCCGGTGTGTAGGGGCAGGGTGACATCTAAAACCTGCAGGATAGGTGGCCCTCGAGGACTGGTTTGGACACCCCTGATGTACATGATCAGGAATGTCTAGTCTGCATGTGTCATGTTCATATGTGCATGCTCGTTTTTATTTACCTGAATTACACACAGGGTTAAAAGTAGCCCATGTCTGCCCTCTAAAAGTATTCAAGCCCTCTAAAGCAATTCTACTGAATATACAGTACAACACAGAGGCATCTTAGCAAAGCAATGAATTCACGAAACTTTGTAGTTACCGGACCCCAAATAAGCATATGTAGTATGTGCAAGTATATTTATATATTATTCTGATGATTGTAGTAAAGTCATATTTGAACAGCAAACACAGCCTTTCCTGTTGTTCACAGTGTCTTTCTCAGTTGATATAACTGATGTAAATTCATTTTATCATCAACTAATTCGTTCATAAACCTCAGCAGGAAACTTTGCGGACACTGATCGCCACTAACAGAAATAATCGCAATGGATACTCAGATCTGTATGTTTAAACAGGAGTAATTCATATGAATATTCATGACTGATACACAGCAGGGGTGCTGTCTCACCCTCATCTCTAAAAACTCCTTTGTTTCCGTCTGTGTTAATGTAAAACCTGTCGGAGCAGTGGTTAAGCCATTGCATACAGCTATGAAATGAGCATACACAACAAAGCTGACAGCTGAAAGATGGCAGCTTTGAGGAGGCCAACCAGTTGAGAACACTTACACATTTCCTCTGCGTGGAAGACTCAGCTCTTTCTGGAAGAAAGATAGAAACAGATTTCAGGAATAATGTGGTAACATAAACATTCATTTGACACACAGATCACAGTTAATCTTCTTTGGGCAAAAATGGTGCCTGTTTACATTTTCCCATCTCGAAATATAAAACACTATGCCTCTCCATTAATTACAAGCAATCAAACATTAACATCAGTCTTAATAATCCAATTTAGAAAGTTATGCAGATGTTTTTCAGGCAGATAAATGCTTTCCTTTCACTCTCTCCTACTGATCCCGCTCTCAGTGTAAACATCATTAGCTCCTCTATGGCCTAGTTTCTACCATGACAAATGGGTCTCTGTGTCATTCTCTGGTGAGGATGGTGGGTCGTGGCTGCTGTGTTTGAGCACAGGCATGAACCTGCATTTGCTAGGATTTGTATTTTTCTCTTGTGAAACCTTAAGGACATTAAAAAAAATTCTGCCCAGCTGTTTCTAATTAATGACAGCAAACAGACCATGAGGCAGAAATTAAGACAATTAGTTTAAATGAATGGACCCAGCTCATTTGGTCTCTGTGGTCAAAACAACTCCTTCATAGAAGACCAGAAACACAAACAAACAAAACACACTCCTCTGGATGTATGCAAGTTAACACGGATATCTAACAGAGGAGAAAACACACATATGGACACTCATGAGTAATAAACATGGCACCCGTTAAAGGATAAAGGGGATGCTGTGCTCCCATCACCAAGGCAACCACATTTACGCTCTGATGAGGTGCCTCAAAATCAACACAGATGGTGATGAGATCTGTTCAGAAGAAGAATGCCACCGACTGCACACATGATGAATAATCAAACATTTGCTTCAGTTGGGAAAAAGACCAGCGGATCAGCCGCTACACCCCATAGCCAATCCGACAAAAAGCCTCTGTCGTCGTCGCCAGCGGCTCATCTTCATCACCATATCATCCACCAGTTTGCATGGAAACAGACACATCTCTCTCATTTACCTGTAGACCCCGGCGTCTCAGGATATTCGGTTCATCCATCACTGAGGACAATAAAAGCAGGCGAGCAGTCAGCCCATTCTGCGCTGTGTTCTTCAGGGATAGTCCTCCTCTCTGCTGCGCCTCCTCCTCTTCCTCCCCGGGCTGCACGAGCCAGCCCAGAGGTGGTCGCCTCTGCCAGCCGATCAGCTGATCGCAGGATGAGGATGGAGGCGACTGATCCTGGTGATGGGGAGGGGAAGAGGTTATGACCTCAGCCTACACACACACACACACACACACGGCCATGAAGCGCCACAATCCTTCTGACACCTCTTGAGATTGTCAGAAAGAGATCAATGATATTTATAATCATTTCCTGCTAAGGGCCTGATCAAACACAGTTCGCTCATCATTCATGTACAATGGAGATCAGCATTAACTAAGCATGTGAAATGAATGTTTCATCGGTCTGGTAGAAACTGCAGCAGAGAGGATGGAGAACAATTGAGCTTTGAAGTGAAAGAAGTGATCTGAGGTCTGTCGCCCTCTGGTACTGAGATGTTTTTTATCCGCAATGGTGAGGCTCTTTCCTTGTGTAGACATGTGTCCATTTATTCAAGCATATGCCACTGTTGACTGGAAATACGTTATGTTGTGCTTTTGTGTAAGAGTGGTTCATCTATTTAATTTACATTTGCAAGATCTTGAACATGTGCCAATATAAAGAAATAATTCCCCAATAAATTGTTTTCACATTGATGTATGGCTCCTTATATTAGTGATTAGTGATACAATTAGTGATCTTACAACGTTCAGCTCAGTTGAGTCCTTATGGAGACTCATGAACTCCTGATCTTCTAACTCCCTCCCTGTTGTGTAGGTCTGTGAGAGGGTTCATAGGTTTAGTTCCTTATCACACTGCTTTTGTTTTGTTCTTGGATTCCAGCTTTGCTCACCTCAAACGCTCTCTTCTCATTAGTGGAACCAGTCAGGCTTGAAAGTCAATGAAAGCCATTTGGACTTCCTTCCTCCCTTTTTTGTTTGTCTTTCCTGTTCCTCTGTATCTCTGACCTGAATCCAACCAACTGTTGTTTTTTTTTTACTTAGGCAGAAAGAGTTTGACATTTTTTAGATGAAAATGAAAAAGAAGTCAACTGAATTCCATCTTGCTTGTTTGGAATGTTAAAAGACACAGTGAAACATTCAAACAGAATAAAATTTCAAAATGTAGGTAGGATTCTTTTCATTCCAGTTGTCACTGTCGCGCTCAGACCACTGGAGGTCGCTCTGGGGCCTGTGTTGTCTGGTTCCCAGCTCATCCACCTGGTGCACTGGGAGTTAAGAACAGTTTGACCAAAACCTTTGTTTAGCTGAATGCACCACTCTCACATGAAACTTTGATACCTTCCCGAAATGTATAGATCCTCATATTTAAGGATCTGAGGTATTTTTCTTTTCAAAGTGTTTAGACTTTAAGAGTCGACGGATTTGACCACGGTGAAACGATATGCTGTTGTCTTCATCAGCATCAGATTAACAGTGTGTGTGTGTGTATGTGTGTGCACACGCGTGTGTGCATTTTAACTCCTGTCCTTTTGCTTTTGTTAAAATGGAGTTTTCTTTCTCATTTCACTCTAGTAAAGTCTCCAGAGTCTGGAGAGTGAGAGTTCAGTGCAGGTTAGGATGCCAATTAGTGTGAGTCACTGCACCTCTCACACACTTCTAACCTGCAAGGTAAGATCGCAAAGGCAAAGCACACGATTGCTTCATTGTCCTAGTGACTCACTGCTCAGAAATCACACTCCCTGAAGCTGCGACTGTGGCACCTGATAGCAGCCAGCGTCCTCTTGCCCCATGTTCTCTCCAGTAGGCTGCCCAAACATCATTGTGTGCAGTAGAAATGTTACCTGTCTCATGAGCCTTATTATTCCTCATGTAATCATGCAATGACCTGTAAAACTTCCTGTTTTGCCCTAATGTGTTTCACCTTTCTTCCTCATGTATTTATTCTGTGTTCCCCATCAGTTCAAAAAGAGCTTTCCAATGTTTCTCGAAATGCCTTCTTTGACTGTTTCTCCAAGTTTTTAACCTGGTGCTTTTGTTACGGGTTTCTGAGTTATGATTTTGTACCTCTGCCTGTGCTGATTCTTTTTTTCTAGTTTTGACCATGCCTTTTTGACACCTGGTGAACGTCCAAGTTCATGATGTCAAAACCTTAACCTTTTAACCATCCTTAAACTTTTTATCTCCTTTTATGTACATGTCCTATGGAACGAAAAACTTCCTGAACAGTCATCAGCTGCTGGGAAGGCACCGGAAGGCCACGCAATCTGACAGACATTTGTAATCAGGAGGGCATCGACCCTTCATACTGATACTGAACTATATGCCGCTAACAGAACGTCTGCACTTAACTTGTAGGTTGTGTGGAAAGGATCAACAATCACTGCAAGGGCAGACAGTGGGATATTTCCCACAGGTGAAATCAGATACCGTCTTTTCTTTGTTTCTTTTAAAACTGGACACAAGCACAAGTTTACAAAGGGGGGGGGGTCATAGAAGGACGATAAATGTTGTCACGTTATCATGATAACCAATCCGTCTGAGGACTGACCATTGTAACATATACAGTCATTTGTCTGATGATGTGCTGGACTATGTTGGTGAGGGGACGTACTGAGCAACATTTGTTCCTTTGTCCTCTTCTCTAGTTTTCCTTTTCTAATAGGCCCTAAATGGTTTACATGCCATCGTCATCTCAGATGATTTTTTTTGTTAATGTTGTTAATACATGACACAATGTGGAAAATGTTGCCACATCATGACAAAGCAGGTTCCATCAGCAGCTCACCTGACCAAGTAGGGGTGGGGCAACACTGACGCTGTAGAAATAAAAGCATGTCAAGAATTTCATTCAGCATAGCTGCAGCAGCCACAAGCCAAACACACACACAGGATCAAAATGTGGACCCTTATCCGACTCATCTCCTGCACGCTACTCCTGGGTTCTTCCAGCTCAGCAGAGAGCCGGCCTCATGCAACCCACGAGGAGACACCGGATGTGATCAGCCAACAGGCCGTGCTTGTGGAGGCGGTGAAGATGGGGATCCTAAGCTCCCTGGGGATGGACAGCGTGCCTGAACTCACCCACAAAGCCTCAAAGCAAGAGTTGAGGAGGATGTATCGGCTCTACAGAGAAACACTCAGGGATATGAGAGGAAACAGTAGCCAGCCGACGAGGGACATCTGGCAAACCACCACGTCCTCTGTGCTTGTCCCAGCTACAGGTGAAGTTTAATTTAGCTGGAGGGTTGGCTGTTATTTTGGAAACGTTTGAGTGGAACAAGAAGACAAAGTTTAATTGACGTCTGGCGGTGACAAAAGCTGTTGCGTTGTTGTTAGTGTGTGTAAGATTCCTACATGCTCTTTGGAGCATGGCAGGCACACCTTGTTCTCCAAATACTAGAGTATTAGTAGTATTTCCACTACATTGAAACACATTTCACTCTCAGTTGCTCGACTGACATTTTTATAGTGTGTGTAACCGCGCAATTACAAGAAAAAATTCATTACATTTTCTTGCTGTGCTTGTATTTCAGTAAAAGTGCTTCGGCGGGGGGAACGCCCACAGCCACACCAGCACATGCAGTGGCACAGAGCTGTTTTCCACAAGAACCCAGATATCCAGGCTGAAGTGACGCTAGCTCGAGCCGAGCTGAAGATTTCTAGGCAGATCCTCAACAAACCTACATCAGCTCAGCCCGCGCTCGGACATGACGTTCAAGTGAATGTCAAACCGATGACCCCAGCGGCTCGGTCAAACACATACGCTCTGATTTACGCCAATGTCTCAAACACCCAAGATGTGAGGGTCGACATCCGCCCAAAGGTGGAACAGTGGATGAGGAACGGTGCTGGTGGCTCACTGGTTGTGGATGTGGGAACAGTCGTGAATGAACGTGAAGCCCTCGGAGCACAACTGGACTTTTCTCTGGAGTTCAACTTCATTCAGCCCAAACCGACCAGGACAAGGTTTCCTCGCTCCGACAAGGAGGATGACTGCAGTGACCAAGGCTGGTGCTGCCGTAAGTCTGTCACTGTGTCGTTCAAGGACATCGGCTGGAGCGATTGGGTCGTTGCCCCCACAGAGTACACGATGCATTTGTGCGATGGCACTTGCCCGCACAACTACAAGCCAGCAAGCATGCACACGCAAGTGAAGTCCCGGCTGTACCAGTTAATGAAAGGCAGGACGCCTCGGCCATGTTGTGTGCCGGCCTCGTATGAGCCCATGGTGCTCATGCACTACGACAGCAGGGGAAAGCTGATGCTGACGCCTTTTGACGACTTGATTGTCAGTAAATGTCACTGTGCCTGAGCAGGAAAACAACTCTCAACCTGGATTTTCATTTACACTTTGTCCACAGTGACAAAGTCGGCCAACTGTGCATCACAGCATTCGGCTTAGACGTACATTGTTGAGCTTTTTCTGTTCTTGTATTAAAGGTGGATGACGTCATTGCTGTAAATAGACCAGACTTGTTACACAGTGACAACATTTGTGCCATTCTTGCTGCCATTGGTTGATGATGAAACATGTTACTGTTACTATTTATTACAAATGTTATTTATTCTGCCCAAACTTTTACTTGTTGTTTGTTATTATTTGTTTGTAGTAGAATTGTATTACAACTTCTTGTACAAATTAATTTTTCAAAATTTTTTTCATTCATTATCCTGTGAATCGGAATTATATATAATGACTAAACCTGATCCCTAGTAAACAGTTGTAGTCAAATATACAGTATCAGCATGTACTTTTCATTATAAATATGTTTTGTATTTGTCACTGATCTACACTCAGCTGCCACACATTGTGAAGGTCAGGGTGTGTCTGAGAAGTCGGCGCATACAGATATGATAACTTCTATCTCCCGTTAATGACCTTGAGGCTCATTTGACGTTAGCCTTGAGCTGAGAGAAGGCCAATCTAGTTATCAGTCACAAAAGATGAAGGGAGAAATATTGTCATCACACTTTATAAAATGTTGTGACACATGCAGTATATATAATACAATATATAATATGAACTGAAATCAATTCACATCTGAGGTGGTAATAGCTTACATATTCCAACATGACCTTGATGAGTACTTTCTAATCTTCGCGCTCTTTGTCTTACAGTCCCATTTTTAAGTTCCACTGTATCAAAGGGATATTATTTATTATTTATCATTCTAACAGCTCAGATCTTCTTTTTTCCCCCTAAAATGTCTGGTAATGATTTTGAGTAGCTGAATCACAAAAGTGTGTGTTATTGGTAAAATAATTGGAAAAAAAACAATGCACAAAACAATGAAATGCACATATGTTCCATCATCCACATTTACTGTACTCAGTACTGTAAGTACTTAATCACAGCAACACTCCATGCAGTCCTCCCTGAAGTCCCCAAATAACACTATATGTATAGAAGTACACCTTCACTGTATATTGACATATTGAAGATATCTGTAATATATGTTTACAAAGCAGCAGCAACGTCCAATTTCCTCTGAACAACATACATTGATAACATCAGCTTTCAGCATGACTCAGTATTTAATTGTACAAAAGACTGAATACAAACTGTGGTATTCTATGAGCATGGAACGATATACATATCTTCATCACGGGGGTCTGGGTGAATGACAAGGTTACATGCCGGATCGTTGCTGTATATTACATCATGTGGTGAATCACACTGCAAGTACAAATCCTCTTCAGGGTCACTAGGCAACCTGTGCACAGAGAAAATGTCACACAGACAAATATTTCCTTTTCCCAGTTCCATTCTTACTTACAGAGAAAGTCCAGCTGTGAGTCATCAGCTGGCCCGTTTGACTCATTTTAAATCACATGACAGAGGACAAAAGTCCCTGTGGGTGACACAATCTTTGCAGATGTTTCAACATTACAGAGCCACGTTGGGCAAGTCAAACCACACACTTGGTGTTTTAGCATAATTTTCTGTTCTGGTGTTTTTGAGGGGTATAGGTGCAGTTTCATGTCATTTCAGAAATAACCATTTCCTGTAGAATTAAATTAGAAAATATTTGGGTTTCTCACCTGCTTGGGTTGGCCACAGCTCTTTTGTAGCCACTTTTCGGAACTGTCAGGTTTTCATAGATGGGAGACTGACTGACCGATTGTTCTTTACTGGTATATTGATGACTCTCAGCTTGTGGTGCCTTGGCGTTGTCTGCCTTCATCTGGACTCTCCTTTGTCCAAACTGCAGCATGTACCTGGCTCTGTTGTGGAATTTGCACACTAACGCACCAGCTACGACCACAAGCAGGAGGCAGAGGAGCGTTAGGCCCACCGTGAGGCCTGCGGAGGAGCTGGGGTCCACACATGTGGTGTTGACATTTCCATGGACACAAGTGATGTTGCTACTCATGATCTGCAAATGTTAAACTGAGTAAGTGAATGGTGCTGGACGTTATTCGCTGATTAGTTACAGTCCGATGTATATGATTCACTTATTCTTATTCTAATATCTACAAAAAAATAATTTCATTGTATCATTAATGTGGTTATAGGGTTTTCTTTGTAAATATCCAATATTCAGTGAACTTACCTTGTTCTTTTCAGGCTCCAGTTCTCTTCAACGACGTCTGACCTGTGAATGTCGTTCGTCTTCAATACTTCACACTTGCAACAGTAAAGTTCCCCTTTTCTGAAATGATGGAAACGGGTAATGAGAAAACTTACACCAGAAGATTTCCTGTGAGAAACAAATATACAATAGATAACTAACAAAAAAGTATTTATGTGTTATGTGTTCATGTACTGTTGGACTGTTGTTGGATAAAAGCTTTGATCTAGCACCAGACCAGTGACATTTGCGTTAAACTGTGTTAAACTGTGTGATTCAGTCCACAAATGTGATCAATCACTTACAAATTGAGGTTTGGGTTAAATGGATTTGGTTTTTGTTGTTGTTTTTACAACGTCCTCCTAGAAAGTCACTAATTCAAACATTGATTGTTACAGATCAGTTTTCTGCTGATGGGGCAAAGGTGTTTTTAGAGAAAAGCATTTTCAAGGTTCAACAACCATCCTGGGTTCAGATTCATGACAAGAAAATTCCAACAGCAATCACAATCTTTGTGAGGCCAGTGAAGGATATGATCGAGTGATGACTCAAAGAGCGACAGGATGAAAGAAGAGGACCTTTACCTCCCCCTGCTGCCAGTGTCACTCCCCTCCTTTTTTTACATTTATGTAAAAAGTTAATTTTTTTTTCACCAGTAACATCTTGGGCGCTTTAGTGGCAACTTCTATTATTTTTGTTTGTGTTTTGTTCTTGTTTTGTTAGATTTTAGTGTTACTTTTTCAGGTTAACTGATGATGGTCTTAATATAAAGTTTATACACCTAAAGCTCCCCTGAGATATGCCTGGATTGAATTTTGGAAGTGTATTAAATAAATATTTGTCTGTTATCAGTGGTTTAACCTGAAGGAAATATGTACTTGAAAATGTACATGATGGGTGATGTTTTGTTGACATGGCTCGCCGGTCAACAAATGAACCCATGGAGAGAATATTATTCATCCATAGAAGCAGAACACTTTCTCAGACTCTCATAAGTGAAGTGAAACTCTTCAGCGAACTAAAGTTTCTGTGACTTTCTTGTGTGGTTGTCAATGCTCCTGTTTGCGTGAAATAAACGCTATCTCACTCGGAGAGGAGGTCATCATGTGGCGTTAACTAACCATGAGAAACAAGATCAGCCACAGTGATACAGCACGTAGGAGCTGCAGCGAGTACAGCAGGTGTTACTGATGAAAAACTTCACTTGTTAACGTTTCCAGTGCATGTGATCTATAAAGCCTGTGCCTGTCCCGTTCAAGCCCATTAAACATGAAACGGATAGGAAGGGTAATTGTGTCGCTCTTTTCACACTCTCCACTCCTCTTTCAAATGGAAACTGGAGGACAACCATTGCTCAGATCAACACACATGCTGAATATAGCTGGAGCCTTGGTGCAGGGAGGCCCCGATTGGCCATAAAATTAAAAAAATGAATTATTCAAATTTACACAGTGCTTGGGATGATCAGTAAAGTTGTGCAAGGAAGGTGTTCAATTTAATGTTCAAAGTTCAAGAAAATTGTTGCATATTACTGTGTGTGTTTTGTGATGTGGTGTGTGTGTGTGTGTGTGTGGAGGGGGGCGTTACGGTTTACGGAGGTCAACCGGGGTCATATGCAAAAGTTTGTTAATGGAGAAAGGTTACAACCATTTACAACCATTCCAGGATGTCCTTTGTCATTCAGATATAATATCTTCCATGTTTAATCACGTTTGTTACATTCGTCACAATACAATTCGCCTGCAACTCCTGGTCTTGTCAAATTGTTATCAAGAAAATAGCAATAAAATACCACACGTGGGCATTCTGGTCTTTCAAGTTGAATTTTGCGGTTATTCCGCCATCCAGATGTGCGCTGCGCCTCCACCCCCGCGTAGCGACGCAAAACAGCGCGGTCAATTGTCAATAATCGAAAGGTTGCAGGAAATAGGATAGCTTTCAAAATAAAAGCTCCATAATCACTGCAATCACTGCACTGAAATACGTGTACCCTGCGAGTACTACTAGCCACCAGCAGATTGAAACGTTGTTTTCATTGATCAAAAAATTAAAAAATTATCACTTCTATCAGTACAAGATTACTCGATATACTGAAGTGTCACTGATCCTCTGAAAATAACTATGTGTGTAGGAATAAAACTAAAATAGTCTCCCTTGAACTGGATTGTAAGAATGAATGCTCAGCTTATATTCGAGACACAGTGTTCACAGTGTTCACAGTGTTCACAGTGTTCATGTTCAACGTTCATAAATTCTAAGATTAGAGAGAAATAATTAGACCACAGTAAAAACGTATTTTCAGATTCCAGCTCACAAGCAGAGGAAACACTATAGGCTGTATCAGCTACAAACACGTTGACTGGTAATGCATGTTGACTGTTAATACAATAGAGTTATGAATTTGTAAAGCAGCTAAAAAAAGAAAAAAACCAAAAACTTTAGCCACCTTTTACACCGCTTGTGCTCTTACTAACCGGAAGCAGTTTGTCCTAACTCGGTCCACCTTGACACCGAAGCAACGCGGAGCTGAAGAGCGAAACATGGCGACTTCGAACAATCCGCGGAAATTCAGCGAGAAAATCGCTTTACATAACCAGAAGCAGGCGGAGGAGACGGCTGCTTTTGAAGAAGTGATGAAGGACCTCAGCATAACCCGGGCAGTCAGGGTAACACCACCGTTTTACCGTCCTTTCCGCTTCCGCCCGTTCGTTTGCTCGCAGCGAGCTGTCAAATGGGAGGTAAACAAAAACAAACGCGTCCTGTCAGCGCTTGTGTCCTGAGAAGGAGCAGCACAGCTGGCAGGAGGCGACAGTCTGTCAGCGACCTGCAACTTCTCTCCATCTTTGTCCCGCCGAGGGGCGTTTGACTGCAGCGGCGATGTTTGCTCGTCTGCAGCTGTGGCAGGCGGCTCCGCACACGTTCACACCGATTTTCAACGGCTCTCAATTGAATCCGTGTGTGTGTTTGCACTGCGAACTTGTCTGAAACGTGCCCTGCTCAGGGTAAGGGCGTAGGATCTCAATTTACAGGACAACCATGTATATATATATATATACATGTACATAAAATGGCGTTTTTCATAGCAAAAACGTAGAATATTAGACGTTTTGTTTACCTGATAGCTTTTGATAGAAAAATAGAAAAAACTGTTTGGAAAAGCAGTTTATGCAAATATCTGCTTATTTCAGTGACATGAACAAAAGTAAGAAGACTATGTTGAGGCAACGGACAAAAGTTTGGAGTCCTGTATTATCATGGAGATTTTTATATTGCTTATTTATTTAGTGGTGTTTGAAAATACGAATAAAACGGATGTATTGAAAAATATGGTTTAATAATCCCACAGTACGTACAGCTACAGAACACGTTAGGACTTAGAGTAAATGATAAACATTGTACTTTTACTTCTGGGTCAGTGGGCTTAGGTTTACTCCTGCTTGGAAGGGAAAACACAGAATACATATCAATATTCATGATTGTTTTTGATATTTTTGCTTGTTTTCATTTTTTTGAGATGTTTATGCTGACAACTGAAAACTGCTCCCTTTTCCCTTCACACTCTTTTTGCTTAAAAATGGAAAAAATACCAATGTTCAATGGGGAATAGGAACTCTATTTCATGAGTCTGGCCTCAACTGGCCTGCACACTGTCTGATTGAGATGCATGCCAAAGATGAAGGATAACAGATTATGTAGAATTTAAGCCATGTACAGCACCAAAATAAATCCGGTGAAGCCTGAGCTTCAGCATTGACCGCTGAGTAGATACATGACGGACAGACTGATCATCTGTCATCACACAGACAATACATAAGAACACATGTTTCTCCTGTCGACCTGTGTTGTCGCATCTTTTGGATTATTGTTATCAGAGCTAATTTGAATGAATCTTTGTTTCAACCTCTCAGTCTCTGAATTCTGTTGTGTTGAGTTCTTTTGGGAACTTCCCATTGTACCCCAGACGTACCTTTCAGCCTGTTTCCACTCTGTTGTGGACTTTATTTTTGTTATGGTCAGAAGTTTGTTTTTGAAGACTGGCATTTGTGGAAATGTTACAACAAATAATCATTCCTTCTCAGGCCTTCGATGACCTGTTGTAGTCACCCTGAAGGAAACAGGACTGGAGATGGTGTAGAAATAAATGGTTGCAGGAGTTTGTTTTGCAGACAAGTGATACATTTGCACTGCTCTTCCACCTGAAGTTGAAGATGTAAAATGACATTCATGAATTGGACGTAGGTTCCACAGGTTCCACAGGTTCCATAGGTTCCATACGTTCCATAGGTTCCACAGGTTCCACAGGTTCCACAGTTACAGAAGACTTCATTCCTGTCTGTTTTTGTATCTAAATGTTGTCTTTGTTGTCTTCGGTAAGTATCATCTGACCTGCTGCTTTTCCGCTCCAGTCACAGCTGCAGGAGACGCAGTACTTGCAGCTGGGACAGAACCGAGGGCAGTACTACGGAGGGTCTTTGCCCAACGTCAATCAGATTGGAAGCAGCACGTCTGATGTGCCTTTTCAGGTGAGGTGACGCTTTCACCTGTATTGGGACGTACATTCAGTGGCAAGTGTATGGTTTACGTCTAAAGTACTAGGGAACATTGTAGAAATGCTCTGTCGCGTGTGGTGACTAACAGAGATTGTTGTGTTTATTTTCCTACAGTTGCTTCTTATGAATAAACATCCTGTTTGCACATGTGTGTTACTCAGTAGTATCAGTAGGAACATATCATATCAGTGTTTGCAGTTGTCTTCACACTTTCCTGGGCTACACACAGTGCATAGTTAGTTTTATATATATAAAGGGTATCCGTATACTGTATATATCGCCAGTGTGTGTGTTTGTGTGTGTGTGTGTGATACCCTTTATATACAGTATATGTATAGACATAAAAAAGATAGAGCTAGATAGATGAGCAACTGGATAGTTCAGTGGTTTGAGTGACAGGATAGCTCAGTGGGTTAGCTCACTGACTTTGCCTATTCATTGCCTATTCCTTTGCCTATTCAGTAACTGAGAGTCATCAGATTCCCATAATATCCCAATTGCTAAGTGCATGCTTCAGGTAACAAAAGATACCCAGTAAAGGTGAGAGTCCAGAGAAAATGTCATGAAAGCTCTTGTACAGGAACAGGCCCTGAACAGAGCAATCACCACACCAGACACGACCCCAGGTGTAGGTTGCTTAGCGAAGCTTAGACCCTGCTACAGTCCAGCAAATCACAGCGGTGTAAGATGCTGGCAGGCAAGTCATACATGGATCTGCATAACCAGGGAGTGGGCATAGTGTATATGACTAGGACAGACCCGAGTCTGAAGGAGACACAATCCTTGGAACAGCCAAAATAGAGACACAATCCTAGGATGTGGTGGGACACATCAGAGAACAACATTAGAGATTTCTGAGAGCACAATCCTAGGAATAGCCAAGATCCTGAGCAGAACTCAGGCCCCTCAGACCCCCCTCCAAGAGTGCAATCCTAGGAACAGCCAAGTTCCTGCGCAGAACCCTGTGGGACACATCAGAGAACAGAACAACATCAGAGATCGCTAAGAGCACAATCCTAGGAACAGCCAAGATCCCCTCTCCAAGAGCACAAGTCTAGTAATAACCAAGATCCTAGGACAGACCCGAGTCTGAAGGAGAAATGTAAATATAAATATATGTAAATATAGAAATATGTAAATGTTATATATAGAGTGAGACTTTTATATATAAGAGAGAGTTTATTTCGTATTCGTATTTCGTTAATCGGCCATAATGGTGTGAGTCAACCGAAAAATACCGTGCACCCGCACCAGTACTTCATGGACATTTTATCTCTGAAATGCATCAGCTTTTGTCCATGCTGTCCATACAGCAGTCACATCGTGCACAGTAAGAGGCTGACTCTCTTGGCCAAGGACGCTGTAAACAAAAGTTTTCATGAGCGAGTTACATCAGCTCGTGCAGGCTGAGCAGTGATTCGGGGCCAGTCTGTTTCATCGACACTGGTTGTTACCTCCGCCAAGGAGGTTATGTCTGTTTGTCTCTTTGTTTGGATGCAAAATAAAGTTATGAACACATTTGAATGAAATGTTCAGGAAATGCTGCCAAAGGACCCGGACCAGATGAGTAAATGTTGGTAGTGTTCTGGAACCATCTGGATCCAGTAATCTGTTGAAGGATTCTTCCTCATTTTCAGCATATAGCAATAGCAGCAGTAGACTGTGTCTGTGGACCAGCGGTTAGTGGGTCTGTCTGTTAACCCAAACGTTGGAGCCCACCCAGGGAGTATTGGTATAGTATTAGGTGGAACTGAGCTGCTTGATGTCTGAGACTGGGATGTCACACAAACGCCTTTTTCCTCCCATTGTTAGAATTCAGGGATGGACACCAACAGGTCGACGAGACACCACGGGTTGGTGGACAGAGTCTACAGGGACAGGAACCGCATCACGTCACCCCATCGGAAACCCCTGTCCATCGACAAACATGGGCGTCAGATATCCTTTAACACTCGAACCTGCTGTTTGCACATGTTCCTGAGGTCTGTTGTCATATTCACGTTGCACTGCTGTCAGTCGTTTCTTAATCATCCACTATCTTGAGGTTTGTGATGCCGTTCAGTAAAACAACCTGCAATTTCTGCTCATTGATTATCTGGTATCCGAACTTTATCAACGGGTCAGTGTGATGAACTATTAAGAATCCTACTGCTCTCTATTTAGAACCAGGTATATGTATATATGTAGACATTTACAGAATACAGCACATTATAATGAAATAAAATAAAATTGACAGTACAATACACTGACCATAGTGGAGCTGCTTTGACTACCACGCTCCGGTTGTTGTCTTAACCTGCATTCTCACATTGACAGCTGTCCATATGGCTCTGTCTATCTGTCACCGCCACCTGATACCAGCTGGAGGAGGTACGAAGCCGCAGAACAAACACAGCCTCTACAAATTCTTCACATTGTCTTTCTTAGAATTACAACTCGCAGCAACACACCCCCACGTAAATTGTCGGCTTAAAAGCTGCAAGACCGACGTCATTCATAAAGCGTATTATATGGAAAACACATCATACATGTTTCAAACATGTCTCATGTTTCAAAGGTCAAACTGTTTTGGTTTTTTATATCACAAACTGTCTGAACAGGATCACTTTCAGATTATACCAACATCAAATTCACTCAGCAGTATTTTGTTTCACCGTTGTGGGGAGTGGTTCTGAAATTCTTTCTCTGTAGGACAAACTCTGACTCAGCACTACACCAGAGCACCCTGACTCCGGCCCAGCAGGCTTCCTTCACCGGATCGCAGGAGCTGCAGCCCAAACGAGGTGCAGAGGACTTCACAGCCACTCACACAATGACCTGTTTCATTACTCTCTGTCAGAAGGTTGAAAAACAACGAGACCTGACTGTTCAGGGATTGTCATCAGTATTAACTGGTTGGCTGGTTTTGTTCTCACATGACTTATTTCATTGGCAGAGTGTCAGGTGAAACAGTTTGAATGTGACTTTGGGGGCAGAGGAGCAAAATTAATGCTGAGAAGACAGAGAGCATCCAAATAGCACTATGATTACATATAAATTTCCCCAGAGACATTGTCATTCCCCACATTCAGCATTTGAGTAGGAGCTTCTGTTTCATCTTTTCCTGCTACCAACTCTACCAACAAGAGGTACATGCGATGTGTAATTGTTGTGAGATTTAACACATTTTTCTGTTATATGTCTGTCTGTCTCCCCAGTTCTCCTGCTGACCGTACCAGGATCGAAACCTATTAAACAGCAGACTGAAGACGACGGGCAGGAACAGAACTGGGAGGGTAAAAAGGTGCCACGTCTACACACATAAATGGTTTTATTTGTTGTATGTTTTGTTTTTTTTGGTCTCCACAACACTAAAGCCTCAAATATTTTCCATCCCTTCAGAATGTTTCAAGGACCAAAGTGCCAGGAATCCAGTAAGTCATTTTGTGCATAGTTAGTTCAAACATACTAAATATTTAACCACCGCTGAAGAATGGGAATGAATAAAACAAAGGACGAAATTGGAGTTGTCTGACTATAATTAAAACAATTAAGAATTTCACTGTGTGTGCGCAGCCAAGAGCATCGAGGACGGCCAAATGCATGAATATCTCTAGAGCTGGCTCTGTTGTCAGATGTTTCATTGTTGATCATTTTCCTGCATGAACTGTTCAGTGTTTATCACGAACGATTTATCGCCAAGTCAGTCAGCTGTTTTGGTTTGTTTTTGTCTGTCGTTTTCTGCAGCATATTTCCATCTCCAGACCAGCAGTTGACCACGTCACTGAAACCAGCTGTCCACAACACCGGCGGTTCTCTGCCGGACTTGACAAACATCCAGTTCCCCCCTCCGCTGCCCACTCCGCTCGACTCGGACGAGGCAGCAGCTGCCTCGTTCGGCAATTCAAGCAGCACACAGACCCTGGTGAACGCACAAGGTACCGCCACCGCCAGCGGGCTGTTTATAATCCACATATGGGCAGTAGGTTAAGTGTTTCTCACTCTTCTACGTGCTGTTAAAAAACTCCTTTCGTGTGCCATGTTTGTGTGCTGGGTAGGAGTGAACACCTCTCAGCCCACCGTAACCATGGAAATGCAGCCTGTGCAGGACAACATGGTTCCTCTCATTCTTAATGCAGGAGACTCCCACCAGCACCAGAACCTGCAGCTCTCCCCAACATCTCCACCGCTCACTCTCTCTCAGGTACATCTGAGCACACACACGTTCCTTCTCATATTTGTTTGTGATTGACCTGTTGTGGTTGAGTTCCGAGCGAAATGTCGCTTGTGTTGCTTCATGTGGGAAAGGTCAAAGAAGACGCACCCACATAATGAATAGAAACTAAATAGGTACTGAAATATGACACTTGATCTGCTGCTGCTCAGGGAGCCATTAATGCCATGAACCTGGAGCAGCAGCTGTCCCAGTACGCCTTCTACAACCAGCAGCCGTCGTCCCAGACCCACCAGAACCAACCCGTGAGTTTTCTTTTCCAGCACTTTATTGAACAACACCTACAATTATATAAAGTTTCAACAACAGGCAGTTCCTCTGAGAGCGAATTATCCATGACTTTTTGAAGGTTCAGATTCATACTCACAGCTTGACACACATACTGTTTCTAAACTAAAACTACAGTATGAAAGGACTGAAGTGGCTGTTAACATGTGGGTAGCGCTTCAGGTTTTCTGAATTCTTTATCGTCCACCAGCTCCTTAATTCCTGTAATCCCAATTCTTATCCCTGACTGACAACTTTTCCCTGACTGCCATGCACAAGTTCGTCGTTTTGTGTTGCATGATTTATGTGAACAAATATCACACTGGCAGAATGAACGCGCACGTGAATGCAGCAAATAAACTGGTCTAAATTCGTGTGCGGTATAGCGGAATTCATACTACTAAAAATGTATTTTTACAAATAGATAAGTTCCAAAATAAACCCTAAAATTTAATAAATACCTGATTTGCTGACTCTTCCAAAAAAAACATCATCACATCTATCATTCCTGTTCTTTCTTAGTTCTGGTTCAAATGACAACATTCTACAGTCCCTCAGGGGACAATTTTAGATTTGAGCATCACATTATTCATATAATTCATTCATTTGTAGCTTTGTAATATCAGTATTTGTAATACTGATCAGATTTTCAATCAGTCATAAAAATGGTGTACTGCTGTGGAGCATGTTGACCTTCATGCGTTTCCTGCTGTTGTTCTAATGCAATTTATTTTCTTCCACTTTATTCAGTATTATTAACATAACAAACTCATTTAATTGAAAATGAACCCTTAAATTACTGGCACGCCACGGATTTCTCTGAGGTTTTAGCAAACATGTAAACTGGTGAGTTTCAGTCACTCTCTGTTAGAGTGTGAGGAGTATTTAGCTTTTCTTGTATAAGTTGACTGAAGTTAAAAATAAGGTGGTAATGGACATTAATCAGCTAATTATTTAATGTCTGTTAACAACAGGTAGATCCACTGATAAGCCGGTATTATATTGGGCAGCTGGCGTCGTGATGACTTGTATCTATTTCCAACTGTTAAATATACAGCAAGTGGGCCTCGTTCCGCTGCCAGCCTCTGTGACCTCCTGCTCCACGGCCGACAACCAGACCTCGCCGCAAACCAGCATGACCATGGACATGAACACGGTGAGCAGCGTATGATGACGATTCTGTTTTCAATGCAGGAAATACAGACACAACAGGGAGCCATAATAATGAATAAGCCCTGCACATCCTTGAGATCTCTGCGCTTGCTGCTTCACGTCTGTTGCAGTGGGAATGTGTTTTGCTACTTGCAGAAGTGAAGTGGCCTACTTTCTCGTCCTGCCAGTTGCAGACTTTGTAGTGTGTGGTCAGGGGAGATGGAGCCCCACAGTAGATCCGGAGCTTCCTTCTCCTCTTCTGCTCCTTTAGCCATGAATGAATTCTCGTCCTGGTGTTGTGAGCTGCGTCTCTCTTCAGAGATTGTTTTAGCCGTGTCTGTCTCCAGTAACACATCTTTCAGATGTTGATCATTTCACGTGTGTATTTTTAGCCAGAGATTTTTATCTCTGTCTCATGCTACTAATACTTATCAGATAACTGATGAATGCGGGGGGTGGGGGTGTTCTGAGTAGAAAGGAAATCTAAATTAGCCGTTTGTGTGTTCTTTACCATAGTCTTGACCTCTCCTCCCTGTGTGCTGCTTATGATTAGGAGTTCTAAAGACTTTTCATGCAAATATTCCTCGAGTGATTTTGCAGGATTGATGTGAATAGATTTGTCTCTCCAGGTTTACAATATTCACGTACTTGTGTTTGACTCTGAGTTCCTCCTATTTCACCCCTTTGTTGTTTTTGCCGGTCCCTAACAGCCTTTTAAAGCATTCTTTCAGTATTAATATACTCAAGTTCATTTCGGAGTGACTCACTAATATTCCCATTTAACTGGCTCGTGCCATTGTACAGACTGGAGAAACACATGAATATTTCAGCCTGACTGCTCACTTCATGAACCTGTTTTGGAATACACAGCAGCATACGCTCAGACGCCTCAGATAGGTCACGTCTGCCATGTCTGCATGCAGACGGCTGGATTTTGTCGAAGATGTTCTCTCGATATATTTAATGTGACTCCATATCCACTTTGATACACATCACAAACACATGCCGGCGGGCGAACAGCATCCTCCACTGTGAATAACCGTATCCTCTTGTATCAGGCCTACCGCAGTAGGGTCGGATCCTCTGCCAATCAGTCCCCGACCTCCCCCGTCTCCAATCAAGGCTTCTCACCTGGCGGTTCACCTCAAGTAAGCGCGTGTGAACCAATGAGTCGTTGGCTCGCCCTGTATAAACGTCATCGCCCACTGCATCGTAGTTCTGCAACGTCGGACTCTGTGGCTGCCCCCCAACACCTCCCAACACAGCTGCATTCCTGTTTTTCAAATCAGCAGATCTGGGCAAAAAATAAATAGAGTATTTTAGTTCAACTCAAGGCCTTTGACAATAGGAATCCAGTCAACACAGTTTTTAAAAAAAATCTTTTTCTTGAGTATGCTTTGCTTTTTTTCATGTAAGAAGGAAAACTATTCAGCAACCTCACAATCACTGTATTTCAGGAAAATATTCCTGTTGTCAAGGTAACTCACGAGGTAAATGGCAATGATATTGTATTCACATAATGACATTTAAGACTGTTTTCATGGTATTATTGATAATATATGTCCAGCATAGACCCAGTGAGGCCTCAGCTGTTTTGCCCGGATCTGAGCACCAGTTTGTCCACACACTCCATGTCAGTGATGTGTTGATGGGATGTAGCTGTGACTCCCCCCGACCTTCCCACTCCGCTGCTTTTGTGGTTATTTATGTTGCATCTCCTGTTTCCTCCCCAGTCTCACTATATGGGGCTCTCTGTTGGAAGTTTTATGTTCATCAGATCTCTGTGTTTTGTGTGTTTTCGCACAAGCAGGGCTATGTGGAGACACACACCAGGGAACTTCAAAGTGTTCTTTTTTAGTGGTGTTAGCGGTCCTCATGGCTGGATGTTGACAAATGGAGCGTTGGCTGCAGGGTGGTGCCTGAAGATGCACTGAGCACGCCCCAAGTAAACATGGATCAGGGCTGTTAATCTGTTTCTGACTCTGTTTTAGTATTTGTGATCTAAAACTGTAGTTTGTACGGTGAATCACTCCCCGCTTTAACTACCTGGTGCGTCTGAGTAATAACCTTGAATTACACACATAATTGACATTGACAACTGAACAATTTTGAAGAAGCCTAGCGGCTTGTGAATGTGACACACTCTTAGAGAGACACGGCGACAGTGAAGGTGAAGACTGTGCATTCGACCATATTGTTTGCTTAACTGTCTCAATTCTCTCCTAACCTGAAATGTCTCGTTTGTAGTCCTGAGATTATCCAAAGGCTGAACCGCATCTGACAGGCTATGTTCTATTATTGTGCACTGCCCTGTGGGGACATCTGCAGCACACACAGATAATTTGGTTTTGAACTAGGAGAAGCGCAGGCTGAGAATATGATCCAATTACTTAAACATTAAGAGGCAACGATGAAATACGAGAGTTTCTCTTGCTGGTTCAACGAGGACATTGAAATGAGAAGCTGTAAGAGGATTAGCTTCAACTGGATGACTCAGAGGCAGAGTCAAGTCATTTTCATTTTTTATTCCCTTTATTTCTTGTGAATTTCATTCAGTTTGCTGGTATTGAATAAAACTGAAGAACTGTAATGGAGTCCTGGTCCGTGATCAGTTCTATCCCATATTATCTTTCATATGCTGTGGAATGCTTCCTACAAAGAAGTTGTTTATTGTCATCAACTGACGTGTTCATTATGTTTGTTATCTATTGGAAATATGTTTGACTTGTGCTGTATGTAAGAAATATAGATTTATTGTGCTCTTTAGGAGACTGGAAGTAAATATTCTCGTGATTCGTGATGAATACATGTTTGTAAGTACATGTGTGTAAGTGTCCTTCAGTAATGACATGATGCAGTTCTCCTCCTCCTCCTTCTCCTGTCTGTCGCTGATACTGCACACGGCAGCTCTGTCACTGTACTTTGTACGTGCAGACACAGAATAGCTGTGAAGAATTTCTCAGGCGTTTGTTTGAATCAGTTCAACGCCCAGTTGTTGATGCTGCTTCTCGACTGTTTGTGACACTTCATGCTAAACATACATACCTGAATCTGCATATGCAGCCTTCACCATCAGTTCTCTCCATAAATAAATGAGACTTCTTTGTCGTTGCAGCATAACTCGATACTGGGCAGTGTGTTTGCAGACTTCTATGACCAACAGCTCCCGTCCATCCAGGCCAGTGCGCTCTCTCAGCAGGTACGGGCCCATATATATGTCGGCTGTACAGGGAGTGCAGGCTGTATGGAGAAATGGAAATACAGTCGTGTTTCTTCTCTCTGTTGCCAGTTGGAGCAGTTCAACATGATTGAAACCCCCATCAGCTCTGACGGCCCCTTCAACCAGACCTCCACCCTCAACTACTCCCAGGCGCTGATGATGGGATTGACTGGTGGCCATTACAACCCTCAGGACTCACAGCAGCTGGGTTTTGGTAACCATGGCAACATCCCCAACATCATTCTCACAGGTGATGTAGGACTATGGCGAGCTGTGGAACACTTGATAGGACGATAATTGGATTTTCAAACTCATTAATATGGCTGCACATGAACTCAATCACTCAGTGAAAACACAGACCTCGTGTAACACAGACGAAAGGTCAGTAGCTCCTGTCAGGTGGGATTGATTTAAACTAATAATAAAAATAGAGATGACTTTAAACCCCATTCATGAAATACATATCTCATTGGCTCCGTGCAAATTGATGGCTGCCATTCAAGGCAATTACTGTGATCCCCAAAAAAGAGAAAAGAATAAAGAGATGGCCACTCTATTTTTGTGCTGCATCAAATCGAGCTGGACACTGTAGAGGCACAGCATCCAGTGGAAATTAGGACAACCTTGATGAAAGCTATGGCATCAGGCCAGAAGAAAAACAGGCAGGGGTTGTTGGTTAGTTGTGTAGAAGGTTAAAAAAACATTCATCTGTATACGACAGTGTGAAATAAAAATAGAAACTATTCCATACTCTGGCCTTCTCACAGGCAAAGCCCAACAATCACACAGAAACTTTGAAATACTCAAGTGAAGAAAATTGTCCAGAGAAAACGTCCCCAATGATCCTTACATAACCTTCCTTTCTCATCATCCAGTCTTGTATTTCTTCTGTAACTTGGAAGTCGTTCTCATTCAGTCCAAAGTCCTCAAGCAGACCATTAATGAGTGCGTCTTGCTCCCGTTCAGTGAGTGGAGAGTCTCCGCCCAGCCTGCCCAAGGACCTGACCGGCTCCCTGTCCACAGATATCAGCTTTGATGTCGACTCCCCGTTTCCTCTGGATGATCTGAAAATTGACCCACTGACACTAGATGGTCTGCACATGCTCAATGACCCGGACATGGTCCTTGCTGACCCAGCCACAGAGGACGCCTTTCGCCTCGACCGGCTCTAATGGCGCCACATGCTCGTGCACAGGTGTGTGATTTCTGCTGCCCCGGACAGTCTAAAGCATTATTTCCTTTCAAAGCAGTCCAATGCCCATGAGAGAGATTTTAAAAGAAAACACTATTTCAGAAGAGTTTTAGTGCTGCCAGACCCCCCTTCTCTTCAGGACTGGAAGGACTGACTGAACTGACCTGAATGGTACAAATTCTAATTATGGTTCTATTGCTTCTTTTTGTTAATGACACATTTATCTGTGATCAATCTTTCTATGAACATCGGTTGGATGATAATTTGGTTGAAGGAGGACATCTCATATCTCAGTGATTGAAAAGTAAAACCTTACAAACTCCAGCCGTTATAACAGTCAATGACTCAGAGGGAAACACTTGGTTTGGTTGGAAAACTTGACATTTTCAGTGATAATGTGCCATTTTTTCAACTTAAGTAAACAGCAGTCATTAGTTATGCATGAAATCACAAATCACTATGCATCCTTCTTTTGCCTTAATACCTAGACATTTTGGTTTTCATGCAAAGATAAAAAAACAACAACATTTCAATCATTCAGTACCTTTGCTGGTTTGCAGTTCATTCACTGATGCATGACTGTTACTGTAGTTTTATGTTGTGCTGATGTTTATCCGTCATATGATCCATGGTTACTACATATCTTTTTTATTTAAAACTGAGATAGAAATTATTTCTATGTTATAGATGTTTACAGTTTTGTTTTAGAATTGATGTATACCGAATATGATTCGACTCTGCTTAATGGTTACTATGCAAAAATACACTGGATGGAAGTGATGATCCCTGAGCCAGTGGGCAGTGATGTGCCATGTGATTTTGTCTTTTTATTTCAAAACTAACGCAGAGAGGGTGGCATGGATGACAAATGCAATCTCGTGTGCATAATTCCCGAAGATGGGACCTCAAATTATATTATAAATTATATCTATATCCATATCTACAGTATATCTTTTTTCCAGATGGTTGAAATGCCTCTTTAATAGAACAGCATTGCTGATTCGACAAGAATGTATTTAGATCATGTGTAGAGTTGCACTGTTGACATCCTCATTGCCTCTCTTATCTAGTTATGTACTGTCGACAATATATTTGTGTGGCACCCTGTGTTAAATTTTAAATATATCCTTGTTCTTTTCCCCGGCACTCAGTGACATTGAGGACTCACAAATATTCCCAATGTTTGTCTTGTTTGTATCAATTTATTCCCTGTCACTGCTCTTTGGTTTTGCATTTCAGTGGCTTCTTGCATTTGCGCTTTAAAACAAACAACCAAACAAAACAAAACAAAAATCCTCCGCGTCCTATATCTCATTCTGCACTTTATGCATTTATTTATAACACTGGTTTCTGCTAGTTTCAATACCAAACCCTTTGTGACTGTTATGTGCACAGGAACTGTTTGTCCTGACTTTGATTCAACATGCATTCTTGTGAGAAGAATGAAGAAGAAATACTGAAAATATTTAAATCCAGATTTAATGCCAGTCGGGTTGTTGCCTGACGAGTGAACGTTTTGTTGGTGATCTACTGTTACACTTGTATGGTTCTGATGGGGGTTCCACGTTGGGCCAGTGGAGATCAGAGGCATCTCTACAGTAGGATTATATTCTATTGAGAAAATGGGACTGGAAGTATTTGTCGTTCATCATTAATCACATAAAATAATATTATTAAAATTATCATTCATAGTTATACTACATTTGAGTACAAGGGTATTATCATTATACTGCGTCCAACGGAATCTGTGCAGGAATAATAATGATTAAATGCCCATATGAGTTGCAGTTTATTTGTTGATTTATGTCCAGCAAGTCACTATTGTTCTCAAATACTTTAAATAAAAAACATTGTGACAAAATGTGATCCAAGTCAGCTGAAGTTGCTGAGCGCAAGCACCCCCCCCCCCCTTTTTTATTTTTAATAATCTAATGGTTTGAATGCATCATGTTTGTGAATTATGTTGCAGTGTTGTTTTGCTATGTTTTTTTTCTAATTTTAATAATTTTAATCTCTCGACATGATTGCCCTTTTATAGCTTTATTTTTTTCATTTCATTTTATTTGTTACGTGGGTTGAGCTTTGTCTTAGTGTTTTGTTTCTCCTGTTTGGTGATAACCGTGTCTTTGATTCATCATGTGTGGGCTCTGGAACTGCTAAGTGAAGCCTAAGAGTATCAGACAATGGTAATCAGTCTTGTGTGCACACACAGAGGCTGTTTTGTTTTACACTGCAATATACAACATGTGCTTATTTCCTGTGTGACACCCACAGAGCCATGTGTCTGATAAATCTATAGACTAGCTTTGTACAGTGCTGTATGGTAGGAACAGTGTTTTTGTGCTTTGTGTAAAATGATGTCAAAGTGAGAAAATGCACTGAGAAAAATTCCATATGGCTCGATGTTTCTCTGCTCAGCCTCAGTTTTGTCTGACAACTTTATAGGTCCATTCTGTGTTTCTGTATATTTTGTGTCCATGTAGATAGCTTGGACTGATGTATTGCCTGTTCCTGCCACCTTCTTATGCATCATTGGTCAGGTATCCATTGGGTTTGTTCAACTCTCCACTAACAATGAATGTGGGATGACAGATGACATATAACACTTTTGATAGAGATCAGCACCTACCAGTTTGAATAAAAACTCTCCTGATATTATGACCCTAAAATTATATATTCAGCTTCAAGCCCTAAAAATATTTTTCCAAATTTATTTTCCAATTTGATTCCTTTAAGACCCCCACCCCAAACACACACACATACACACACGTTAGTGCTATGAACAGCGAAATGAGAGAGTATGTTCTTTTATATGTATTTTTATAGACCGTCCTCACCCGTGTTTTTCTTTCAACAAGTGAACCAAAAAGCCAAAGTTCCAACAGCCATAAATAGGAGAACACTGAGACATTTTAACACACACACTTATATGAACTATGAATTATAAGCAAAATGTTTACATTGAATATGAATTCCTGAAATGA
>CAAKHB010000035.1:19133-49133 GCA_901007665.1 Aeoliscus strigatus | reverse complement strand
CTCCGGGTCCCAGCCCGAACCCTTTTCACCAGACAAACTGGAAGGAGCTGTCCAGAAATGAAATCATCCAGTCCTACTTGAACCTTCAGAGCAATGTTCTCACCTCCTCGGGGGTCCAGGCCCCGAGTGCACATTATTTCATGTCTGAGTATTTGAAAAGGGAAGAAAAGGAGGTCAAGGAACCCAGGAAAATGCATGTTTTGCAGACGGATAATTCAGTAAGGGATTTACCCGGCGTGAGTCGGGAGGTGACAGACGAGGACCTGGACAGGATACATACACAGCACTGGCCGGGGGTGAATGGTTGTCATGACACCAAGGGCACCTGGTATGACTGGACAGAGTGCATATCATTGGACCCTCATGGGGATGAAAGCAAATTGAACATCCTGCCATATGTTTGCCTGGACTGAGAGGTTTGGGAAGAAGTCATTTCCACTCCTATCTCGTCTCTCCACATATTTTGTGATTTTGTTTGTCCACTGTGAGTTTGGCGGAGGCCAGGCCTGCTAAATCCCCCCTGCCCCCATCCCCACTCCCATGCCTCTTCCTCTATCTGATGAACTATTGAGATTTTGGTTTAAAAGAGTAAAAATTAAAAGAATAGTTGAGTTTGTGATACCAAGGGCTGGTTTTGTTTTCTTTTTCAAACTGAAAGCCACAGGAATGAGGAGGCCTGAGTCGCAGAGTGCTGCTACTAACAAAAGACAAAAAAAAAGGGCAGAATTATCCCCACTGACTAGAAGTGGTCTTACCATGTGAACAGTTGATGTCCTGTATTGTACCAATATTTCAGGTTCACTGGGGTAATATTGCTTACTTTCTACCTTTTAATTTCTAAAGAGGAATTCTAGTCTGGGGTTTAACTTAAGGGAAGGCTGGGGTTTAGCTGTCCTGTCCATACCACCATGTTGGTGCCCAGAAAGCTGGCCATGTGTGAAATACTGGAGCAAATTTGGCAGGTGTAAAGAGCTTTATGTGAGAAGTAATGAGTAAATTATAAATTTCTTATCCTGTATACATCTATTTATTTTGACCAGTACATTTATGGGACGTCCAACACAGACGTAAAACAGAAAAAAAACCAGATCTGTCTTTCCTCCTTTTTTTTGCCTGCTTCAAAAATGGTCTTGTAAATGGGAGGCATCCCAATTTTTCCACGGTGGGCCAAGCCCTTTGGTCATTATCATTTCATACTCCACCCACTTTTGTTCTCACGGTGCCATCAAATATCTCCTGTGTCCTTGCTCTCAAGAGAATAGCTATTGTAGCATATATTTGGCTTCAAATTACCATAATTGTTGTTGGTTCAAAATTTGAAAACAAGATTCTTTCTTATTTGAGTCAAATTAGATGATGCTGCATTTCTAGAGACTAAAACGGTTTGAATGCTGGAGTTCACTTGGACTCATTCGCCCGCGGTGGTGATGTTCAACAAGTTCCGCAGGCTAGGTGAACATTCAGAATTGACACAGTAAAAGTGAGTGTTGCTCACACCAGTGAATGTCAGCCATTTCAACAAGTCACTACAGGGTCAATATGTATTTAATAAAATGACGTATGGGCCTTATCCTTTTAAGTGGGCTGTGGTGGCTCATTGAAAGAGCAGACACGCTAAATGAAACAGCACTGTCATTCATTTGATCAGTCCCCTCTGTCACCTGCTATTAGTGTGAAAAGGGCCCGTAGTTGTCGAGTTCCTGTTGATTCACGTCTTCACCTGTCGAGTACAAAACTAATCTGTCCATTTTCAGCTGTGACAAATTCCTGAAACTCAATTTGATTTCCCTTCATACCTGCTTGTCAGTTTCCTTCCACGATTGGCTTCTGTGCAGCCTCTATCCATTCATCCTGTCACTCATTCAACCCTACCAATGTGCCTTGGTAAATCTGGATTTCCGCATAAAGCACGCCTGTTCTTATAGCTGGGTTTATGTGAGATTTCCAAATCCCATGATCAGTGTAACGCTGGTATATGCACCGTTTCTGTTACTTTATTTTTTACACACAGATGAAGTGAGGGTGAAGCTGCAGACATGTCGACTGCACAACACGGCTGGCAATAAAGAAAAGTGCTACAACCGGTTGAAAAGGTTTTCTGGAGTTTTGGCTGGGTCGTCTATTTGTTCAGTGTTTAACATCTCTCAAATGTTTTGACAAATAAAATGATCTAATTCTTCAGCCCAGTCGAGTGAATGTGTGTCTTTCAGAAAGCAGTGAATTTATTGACATGAGTGACAAAAGTTGTTGTGTCACAAAATGTCAGATTTTGAGCTGCACTGAATTTATCTACTTTATTGGTTGTACTGATCCACTTTGTCCATCGGGGGGTGCAGATGTTCCATCAGTCAGTTTGTCTGCGCTGACTTTTTCCATTTCCACTAAAGGCATTGGGCCCCATGTTTTGAAATAAATCGATCCTGCCTGTACTTAACATAACTGGCTGCAGTTCTATCTGTGGATGCTTGAATTCAAACAGTTCTGTCACCGTAAATATGGCATCCTGTATGGAAGCTTATGTTTTCACATATGTTCACATTATTGCTTGTGTGTACGTGTTAAAACAATATACTGTTGCTCTTGTCGCATGAACAGTAACCATGTTATGATTTGTTTTTGGTATAACACCTATAGTATAACAAGAATATGTTACAATCTTATTTTGGCATAACTTTTTCCAAGCTTTTCATATACATTTTTTTTATTATTACAAATTTAACATTCAATAGACTCTTGGTTTAAGGAACAGATTTCCATTAGAACATGACATGTTTTTCTAGTGTGGCAGCAATACGCCTCCATACCTCTGTATGTAAAGGTGACTCAGTCTGTCAAGCGATTGTTTATGGGCCTTACGTGTTTGATGGAGTGACGTCCCTGCATTTAGTCACTGAGTTGACATTGCTTTATCAGACATCAGGATTTGTAATTGGTCTCTGTTTTCGTTAATTCACTCATTGGGTGAATCAGTTGTGTGATGTCATCACCTGCTACACCTCCTGTCACAAACACAGCTGTTGGAATGACCAGACAGCCTGTCAGAGACTGATGACACCAAGGATGATGTCATTGTTTTAACCCTTCATTTCCAACCCTGTTTGATCACAACTTGTGGAAACACAACTTCTGCTTAAAAAAAGGGTGGCATTGAGTAATTTATTAAAATCTGATGATTGGCTGATCAGTTAAAAACAAAGAATAGGTTCTATTCTGACATCCTTTGGACCATTGGATTACATGCTATATGTCGAGGTGCATCCACGCAGACCTCCTCTGTATGTGAATTTGATGTAGAAAAACCAGCTTCAAGCCACCAAACACAAGCTGCCCTCACTTTTGATAACATCTCCGTCCTAACATTCTCACTAATCATCTTCAATGAGAAGACGTAGATGAGATTGTTGACCCAATGATACATTGGTTCACCTGATGAACGATGACTCCAGGTAATGTGAGAATTAATAATTAATATAAGCAAGTGGCAGATATTGAAACAAGAAACAAATTGACTCATTTAAAGTTTCACCAACTAAGTTGCCTGAAAAACCCCGTCGTTTTTTTCCAAATGTTACCGGACACTTAGTTATGAAAGGAAACGGGAGTTTTAACGTGAACTTGTCTCCGACTGCTTCAACCATCATACATTATTCTGGTATGTTTACTCAAATCCTGACACGCAGAGACAAGCTGGCTTCATGTAACTCTATCATGTCGACATTACGTCAACTCAGTAGCTCTTCGCACTGACTTTAGCTTTTTTTCCTGCAGTGACTCAAGAGGCTGCGACGAGGTGTCTCGTCCACTGCTCGTCTGGAATGCAGGGAGGGACCGCTGGATCACTCCCACCATTCAGGAATTTGGGAAGTTTCCTTCCTTATAAGGACTTTTTGATATCAATCGCGACCCAAGGAACGAAGGGGAAAGGTGGAGCTTAGGATCGATGAACAACGCATTTAACCAAAGAGTATGTGTGTTATGTGTCAAACAAGAGAAACTCACACGGACTTCCGTTGTAGCTTGAATGAAAGGATTTATGATAAGAGCATACTACAGGCCCGTTATAAATGAAGTTCACTCACCTACCGTCCTGAAATAATAACCTATAAGAAGTGATCCCCTTACTGTCCTCATGAATCCTTATTACTAACGCGTTAATGGCAGAATTATCACACATTCAAAGTGAGAAATGAAACAAACAATTTTAACAAATCATTATTTCATCGATAAGAGGTCCCCCTGTAATATGGTAAAATTAACAAAGGCACATCATGAGTTAATAAGTTACATAAGGAATTCGCCATTCGCCACGCACCTACAATGATTATTCATCATGAATATTCATGAGTAGGGTTTTCGTTCCTCAAAATGTTCGCAGGTAAACGACTGCGGGGAATCATCTTGACGCTGGAGTCTGCGCTCTTTGGCTGAAACCGTGGGAGCGCTCTAATTGGCGGCTGGTAAAAGAAAGGAAGTATTTAGTTCACTGCGAACTTTCATTGGAAGAGAAAGGCGAAGATAATTTAACGCAGTCCCACTCTACAAGTGTCTCTGTCCTCACCGAAACAAGTAAATATCAACTCTTCAGCCATGTCCAACTTCAACAAGGGCCCTGCTTATGGTTTATCAGCGGAAGTCAAGAACAAGGTAGGAATTTCAACTTATTTACAGTAAGCGGCGTCAAACTTTTTGTGGTAATTTCGTGGGAAGCAGCGTTCAACCGTCACCTGTCCTCCATTTTGGATGAGCGTGCTCAGGTTCAGTGTTTCAATATGTGGATGTGAAACGAACAACGGGATCCCGATTGAAGTTGTTTAGAATTAGAAAAAAAGCCCCACGCCTCAACAAACTGATGATGACAACGTTGCAAAAGTAAAACTTTGTGTTTGAAAGTACTTTTCGACCAGCAGAACATGAAGTTTCTCGTTGTAACCGGTGCTGGAGGAGATACTTAAAAAAACGGGTATGGGCGTTGTCCCTCAGGCAAAGCTCTATGTCGTGGCAAAATGTATTTTGTATGCCCGTTTCGAGAATTTTCTATTCTGTTGTCCTTGCCTGTGCAGTCTGCGATGTGACCCGAATTAGCCGATAATGTCATTCACCTATTAGCAGTGGATGCCATTCATTCATGTTATTGCCCTTCCCTGTATCTGTTGCTGTTTCTTAGCTGGAGTAGTAAGTTCTCCTTAGTCCTGGTCAACCTTCACTAGAAGACTGTGAATGCTCTGTTTGTAAATGAAGTATTGACTGACCCACTTCACTGGAAAGAGCAAAACACAGGTATTGTACAGAAAAGGGCCTCAGAGACCCATGCACATCCGGATCCACTTAAAATACCAAAGCTGATGCTGGAAACCATGGCCACTGACTGAATGTCACACTGGTCTGCACAACCTCAGGAACGTTTACCCTGTGAAATAAACATGTAATAAGTGATATTGTTAGTTCATTTTAGTACTAGAATGTGATAGAACGATGCATCTTGACCTCCTCTGTACTCTCCTCATGGGATGACTAAAGTACGTTCTATTCTGTTGTGTTCTATTCTTTCTGCTGAGATTAGTTCTGCAAGTGACCACATTCAGTTGATAGGAGATTGTGTCCCCTCCTCCCATACCTGCTGGGAACATGTGTTGGACATAGAAGAAAGTATGTAGGTTTCCTCTGTGTGTGTGTGTGTAACAGAGACCGGTGATGTCCTTGAAGGGAGAATTAAAGAGATGCTACCTCGAGTGGTATTTCCTGCCTTCAGTGACGCAGGCGTTTTCTGTGAAATGTGAGGCCTTTTTAAAGCTCCTCCAGCCCCCTTCCCCCGCCTGTTTGGCTTAGAGCTCAGAAATGCAGAAAATACCTGCGAGCCCAGAGGTTTCGACAGTGAGCTCAAACTAAGCCACCTGCATAAGCACTATCACCACTGTTTGATTCATCCGTTACGTCAACACACACTCATTCATCTCTTTATTCCAAACACTGTGGGTCACATTCCTCACATTCAGCATGTCTCTGCAAATTACATCCGTAGGACTCTATGTCGCCAATTAAAATGTCCTGTGTTGTTTTTAATATGGGGATATGAAAATGTAATTAGAAGACATTCCTAAAGTGTTGCAGCTGGGAGCCAAGCGCAGCCAGCATTTATGTGTGTAGTTGGTTTCTCTGCGGTACACTTTCTTATTGCCCTCTGGGAGAAGTAGATTGTTAGTTTGGGCAGAGCTCAGTCAACACTATCCCTGACTGTGGGAGAACAAAATGTCTACCTGTTTTAGTTAACATAATATCCCTCCTGAATGGCTGAACGTGCACAGGATGTTTGTCACACTTCTCAGCAAAAAAAAAAAGCTCATAAACCAAAGTAACACCTCTGCAGTAACACCTCTACTAGAAAGTCTATCTTTGTGCCATGTTAAGCCCCTTTCAACAAACCCTCCTTAAACTGCCTCCCCGTGCTTCTGGGGATAACTTGCAGTGTAACAAACAGGATATACATGTGAGTGTGTGGCGTGCGTATGTGAGGTCATGTCAGTGTCACCATTATTTATGAAGGCTAACTAGACTAAAGGCCCCGTGTAGATGCAGCGAGCTACTTAGGATAAGTGGTGACCATGGAACATGATTATTTCCAGTCATAACAAATGATTAGTTATCAGCCCCGTGTATACAACTTATGGTGGCCAAAACAACAAGGACACCTCAGTATAAGCACTGTTCCTGTAGCGACATAAAACCAAAGCCTCCCAATGGACTATTAAAATCAAATCAAGGTTTCTCTCGACAACATAAATTAGCATTTGAACATTCATAATCCTCAAAGTTCTGTTGAATTACATCGTTATTTGGATGGTTTGAATCTAAATCAGTCATTTTCAGGTATGTTAGCTTGTCAAAGGTTTAATTCCTTTCTTCAGTTTAGCTCTACTTCACAAGAACTCTTTTTCTTATGACCACAAAGTTTCTAAATAACTCAGTTGAATGCGTTTACAGATTGCACAGAAGTACGACCCTCACAAGGAGGAGGAGTTGAGGGTCTGGATCGAAGATATCACCGGCTCCTCCATTGGCCCAGACTTCCAAAAAGGCCTGAAAAATGGCATCATTCTGTGCGAGTAAGCAGATCTATCAAATAAACCTCACACCTCAACAGTCTGTGATCGCCTCTTTTTAATATTTACAGTGGTTTACAAACTTCAAATATTTATTTTCCGTTTCTTGCCACAGTCTAATCAACAAACTTCAGCCAGGCTCTGTGAAAAAGGTGAACAAGTCCGCGTTGAACTGGCATCAGGTAGGTTCATGGATGTTTTCAAGTAATTGTGGGTGTGGTGATGTTCTGCTAAACACCTTGTCATGTTGTAGCACTGGTTCATTCACACTGCTGCAGCATTAATGTAGTTTTCATTCAGTCGTACTCGACATTCAGTTTAGTTTTAACGGACTTATATAATGTTTGCATTTGAAAGTATGATGTACTGAGTTGTACTAAATTTTAAAAAATGAATGTATTCACAACAAACATGTGACAAAAATGTGACTTACTTGCTTGTGTGATTGCGCCCAACCGACGTTACAAAACGAGACTCAAATTCCTCAGCATGGACAATTAATGAGAATGAGGAGAATTAACACTTGTTGGGAACTGGCTGGATTGGAAATGTACAATGTTTTCATACCCGGTTTTATAACGTATAAACCCTTCGCTCTACAAATGGGCATTTTCCTTGCATGTTGCTACTCGCTAAAAGCATTGAAGATGATTCCTGCTGATTGCTGTCTAAACTGTACTGAATTGTGTGGCTTCAGCTGGAGAACCTGACCAACTTCATCAAAGCTATCACCATTTATGGCCTGAAGCCTCATGACATCTTTGAAGCCAACGACCTGTTTGAGAACGGTAACATGACACAGGTCCAGACGACGCTTCTCGCACTCGCTAGCATGGTGAGTCCCATACACACAGTAGCACTTTTGATTCCAGCATCCGAGTTATTGCTGATGTGCATTCTCTCAGTGCGCAGTTCTTGATGATGTTGCGAATGAGTAATACACCCTGACTGTGTGCAAACTGTCTGCAGGCTAAGACCAAGGGCTCCCAGTCACGGGTGGACATCGGGGTGAAATACGCAGACAAGCAGAAAAGGATGTTTGATGAGGAGAAGATGAAGGCTGGACAGTGTGTCATTGGCTTGCAGGTACAGACAGTTTCAGTCTCATGAGGAGTCTATTGTGTTGTGAAAAAGAGCAGATGTGTTTATTGTGAGATGGAGACCACTTTTCTGAACAAAGTAGTAACTAACTTGATAGTAATAAGATGAAGTACTTCAACTTGCAAGACTGTTGATGGTGACTTGACGCTGTAATATCAGTAAAAACTGGTTTACTGCAGTACAAAATCCCCACAGGCAGACCATACATACATTCTAAGAAAAGTAAACACTTTGACGACTTGACTAAAATTTAACACACTAGAAAACTTGACTAGGTTGAAGATTCTCGAATGAGACCTCGACATGCTCAGTGAAGCTGAAAGCCGCTGCAGGAGTGAAACTGTTGCGAAACCACAGTCTTCCATGATCTCATGTCACAGTGCTCCCCTGAGTAAGAGCCGTTCATTGTTCAGCACGTCTTCAGCCTCTCTGTTATTGTGACTGTCACCAAGAAATTTGTCAAATGCAAGAGCGCTACTTCAGACGCAATAACAGCTTCTTGTTTCACACCCTCATGTGATCATCTCGTCACTCTGAAATTATGCTCAGTAAGTCTTGTAGGACAGCTAACTAAGTGCTGTTTTTGTCTTCAGATGGGCACCAACAAGTGTGCCAGTCAGGCGGGTATGAATGCATACGGCACCAGAAGACATTTGTATGACCCCAAAGGTCAAATCCTGCCCCCCATGGACAACACAACAATCAGTCTGCAAATGGGAACAAACAAGGGAGCGAGTCAGGTACTGAAGCATTCCTACCTTCTCATGAGCTCAGCTTGTGGAAATAACCCTGAGGACATTTTGCATCAACAATTTCCTGTCTTTCCACCGCACAGCGGTGGTCGTCATGTCATGTCTTGTACCAGGTTTTCATATTGTCTCGGAGGGAACGTTTGAGTACAATCAAATTTAAAGTGTTGTGATCTCTTGTTTGTCTGTCACAGGCTGGGATGACTGCTCCAGGGACACGACGTGCCATTTACGACCAGAAACTGGGCACAAATAAATGTGACAACAGCACCATGTCCCTTCAGATGGGCTCCAACCAAGGAGCCAACCAGAGTGGCCAGAACTTCGGCTTGGGGCGGCAGATCTACGATGCAAAGTACTGTTCTAAGGGTGGTGAGGTCACAGCGGATGAGAACGGCGCGGGTGGAGTCCGTGACTACATCCCAGATTACCAAGACGAGGGTTACCAAGGTTACCAGGAAGAGGAGCAGACATACCAGGATGATGGGACAGATTATTAGGGTGAAGAAGGATCTGAGGAAGGGAAAGAGATTGTGAAAGGTGGCAAGTTCTGCAAGAAAACCTCAAGGCAGATATTTTAGTTTTATATCCAGACAATGTCGTACCTTTTCAGGTCTCGCCTTCTTAGTATTGTATTAAATTGTTCTCTTATCCCTTTTTGTCCAAGAGCAATGTTACACATATCGTGATGAACTGTATTTCTGTGATTTTTAATTTGTTTTTATTGAACGTGACCACAAAAGCCCGTCATGTGGCTCAGCTCGCTTTGTATCCCAGGGATTCTTTTTAATGTGCCAAATGCCCACCTGTGTTTTCTGCTAACTCATTAGTTGCATTAAGGGAGATTTATAGGTTTTTGTAAGACCGACAATAAAACTGAATTATTCTGGATTTTTCTTTTTTCTTTTTTTTTTTAAAGAAGAAACTGTTTTTGTTTTTTTCTAAACACACATGCTTGTATGACATCATCTGTGGAAACATCCTGTGAATGAGAGTTGGTATCTGTTTGTTACCTCTTCGTCCTGACAGTATTGATCATTGCCAGATAGAGGGAAGGGTTTTTGGTTGTTCAGACCAATGAGGGGAAAATGTCTCTCTCCGTTTCCAACTTTTAATGGAGCAAATATTTTCTTTTTCTGCATAACCAGACCGACTTGTTTTCTTTGGATTGAAGACAGCAGATGAGTGGATAGAAAGAAAATACTCGAGCAAGCTTTTAACATTCCGAGGAATAATACTGGATTTTCTTTTTTTTAAATCAGTGAATCATTCTTTAGTTCTGGCTGAGACATACCTGTCACACAACTATATTTGATCATTTAAGTTTATTTATGCATATTTGTGGGCTGTTTTTAGGTATTGTATTATACTTTTTCCCTCTGGAATAATCCTTGTCCAGTAGGGAGAAATTCTCTTACCTGCTGGATTAAACGAATGCAGTATAATACAACACCCCTGTGATGAATCCCCCCACCTGTTGGATTGTGCTATTGAGTCTGTTTGAGAGCTGTTGACCAACGACATACTAAAATAAACCAACACTTGTGGGAGGGCTGTTTGCCAAGCTGGTGTATAATCCTGCTTTGGTTTTATCTGGGTGTAATAAATGAGTGTTTTTGTGAATGCGGTGTAATAAAGATGTGTATTCATTATTTTGTGTTGTATGGATGATTGCACTGAACATATAATGCTGAGTTAGTGGATTAATAATGCACTTCAACTGTAGGTTGTCTGTTGCTTGTATAGTAGTAATAAATCAACATCTGATTACAAAGACATGGTAGACTGATAAAATACTGTTTTTGTAACAGTATTATAAGAATGTTTTATCTCTGAACAAACATGACAGCAGTATCTCAAAGTGGGTCGATGTAAGGCTGAGGTCCACGGTTTCACTGATCAGTGCCTGAGAGCCAAGAAGTGAGTCTGAATTTATGTTCAGCACGCCATTTTCATATGCAATCCCATGTCTATGAATTGGTTCTGAGATCTAACAAAGGCAAAATCCATACTTTGTCATCCAAACAAGCCTCTCCACAATAATAAAGCAGTTGGGACCGTGAAAACCTACATCTATTGGCCAAATCAAAACTGGTAATCGAGTGAGTTTAGAATTAGTAGATAAATTGATCCGGTGAGTGGAGCATTGACAATAAAATCCTTGAGGCAGACAACATCCTGCAACATTCAAATTAAATAAACAGACAATATGAGGAGTATGATAAGAGAAAAGGAGATTAAAATGTACTGGACAATGAGGCAGCCAGTTGGGTCTCCTGGAGAGGTCAATGCTGAATCACCCTGAAAGTTGTGGTGGCTAGAGTTGAATTGAAGGCTACTAAACATGTTTCATTCAAAAGAATTCCTCGGCTCTGACTGAATGAGTGCTGCTTGTTGTTCAGAATGTCTCCTGTTGAGTGTCACTTGCTGAGCAGTCGATAGGCCCCTGCATGTCCAGACCTGTGGCTTCCTATCATGGTCGAGTCACTGTGCCAATGTTTTTTTTTTGCTGTCTCTCTTTCATACAGCTGTAAGTAAATCCCCCGTCTCTGGGTCTGACTTAGACCCACCGTTGACTCATTCACACTTCAATAGGATCTGCAATCAAACTGTGTTGTGGTCAGAGTGTCTGGAAGCTGGGAGCTCCATTCAACTTAATTGTATTTATTATCATTCAGTAAACTAACATTTATACATGCTGTTTGTATCATATGTACCCCATCATCAGTTTGTTTAAAATGACAAAGGATCTCAAGTGGTTCTGGTATATTCCAGCTGATCAGGCTGTTGCATGTACCCTTTGTATAAACTTGTATACACTTTCTGTTTTTGTAATTATTATTATTTGAATCTTTGATGAAACAGGTACTTATTTTTTAAATTACAATAGATATGTAGATGTGAATTTAAGTGAATTACTAGGACCCAGCAAACCCTGCAAATGACACTGATAGGCTTTGGTTTGTGCAAATGTTGCCATGTCCGACAAATCAAGTCAGGAAAGGGGAACAGGTGGATGATTCATTCACTCATTCATTCTCCCTTGTTATGTTTCTCCTTATTTTTCACTACCCAACTGAGAAATCCCCTTCATACCGAATCACAGCAGCATTCATGCAAGTTTGATGGGAATGACAAGGGGCCCTTTGAGGGAGGCTTGGGACAAAGAGCTCACATATCATCCACTGGGTATTTGGGGGGTTACAGTCACTGCAGCTGACTCATAATGCTGGGGTGAGAATTTGTCTGGAGGGGCGATGTTGCCTGAAGCTCAAAGCTGTGGTCTGTCCTACCTGAACTGAAGCTGTCATTCAGTCATTCAGAGCTCTAAGGAAGAAAAGTCTGTTATACGCCACCACAACACAATTCAAAACCAGAAATTTCTGTTTCATCTGTGACTCCGATCTGCCTTTTGCCATCTATCATTTTGCTGCTCCGGGTCACTGGTTGAAGTAAAGTAAAATGAATTAATCAGTCACTGTCAACCCATCTCATCACATTCAGTTTCAACTCATTAGATGTTATAAATTAAATACCAACTGTTTTACTCGTTATACTGATTGTTTCTGGTTGTACATACCTAACTCTGTCCGGCAGATACATTAAGAACTGTAATTACTGTCCAACTCCACCATCTACTGTCCGCTAAAGGTAATGGCCACCGGAAGACACGAACGGAAGTGACTCAATTCGCGCGATATCAGGCCTAACGAGACTTCACCCGTTCTTTCCCCCGGAACATCAGGCAAGATGGTAGGTTTCTAAGCGAACGTAAAGCTTCTGAAAACCAAATCTACACGCATCTGCACTCCATACTTGTCGAATACGTTGTCGGGTTCTGCAGCCGAATAGCTACACATGCTTACTATGTCGTTTGTTGTATATTTTTACATTAAATGTCAGACAACATCAGATATTGTTAGTTGCCTTTTATTTGGCCGACTATGCTAAGCTAACGTAAACGCTGCCTGTCTCATTAAGTTACAGATATTTGTCCCCGTGCTGTATCGCAAGCGAGGACAATTCATAGTACTGTTACGTTGGACGAAGAGAATAAAGCAACCAATAGTTGCCATTAAAGTGTGAAATGTGTGCGACTCCTGACAAATGCTCGTGTTTCTCCGCCAGGCGGATGCTGAGATCAAGAAGAAGCGTACCTTCAGGAAGTTCACCTACAGGGGTGTGGACCTGGATCAGCTTCTGGACATGTCCTAGTAAGTTGGATACTGCTGAGATTGAGAAGCTGTCTATTTTTGTGGAGATGAACTTAACTAACGTTGTTAGTGATTTTCCTGTACATGTGGTGTGTACTTACAGCAGTCCAGTCACATTTACTGTAAACTGTCATAAGTTAACTGCCTGTGAGGTTTTGTTATAGCAGGAAATTTGTGACAAAAACAATCTTACTATACAAATGGTGAATATTGGTCCTGTGCACTGCACCTGGCTACATTACAACTTCAGGTCTCATGGTGTTGGTGCCTAATGTATGTAAATGTTATGGTAAATACTGAACACCATGTAGCACAACTGAAATATGAAACTAAAATCAGATATGAAGTACATGTATATTTTCAGTGGTTTGTGGTTGTATTTGTTTTGAACTTGCCAATTAAGGACTCATGCTTGCCGTCTGTCAACACTGTCCATTGTGGTTATGCAGTGGAATGAACATTGGCAATCTTCACTGACATGTCTCTCACTGTCCTTCTATAGTGAGCAGCTGATGCAGCTGTACTGTGCCCGCCAGAGAAGGAGGCTTAACCGTGGTCTGCGTCGCAAGCAGCAGTCCCTCCTTAAGCGTCTGCGTAAGGCAAAGAAGGAGGCTCCTCCAATGGAGAAACCAGAGGTGGTGAAGACTCATCTGAGGGACATGGTTATCCTGCCTGAGATGGTGGGGTCCATGGTTGGAGTGTACAATGGAAAAACTTTCAACCAGGTTGAAATCAAGGTATGTTGGTGGCATTCAGGACATAGGACATTTTTCTATATAGGTTATGATCTCGTACCTTCAAAGAATTCTTGTTCTTTCACACAAGGGTTGTCTTATAACGCATTTCCCCCCTTAATTTCCCATAGGTTGTTGGCTCACAAAAGAACTAGTTTTATTATTAACCAATGGATTTGTACAAATAAAACATGTAAATATTAAGTCAGAAAGGAGGATGCTCGAGTAACATGAATGAGTAATGTTGTCATGGACTTACTGTTTGTGTTGTCCAAGGTTTTGCATACATTATTTCTGCTTTTTTATCATGACTTTTAAATCATTTTTGGACATGCCAGTAAAATCACATTGAATGCTAAGAAATGACTTCATGGGGGGGGAAAGGGGTTTTGTCCTTGCTTGGTAATATAGGATGTCCAAGCAGCTCTTACCTCACACTTGATACTTACTGTGGTTTGTCTCCCCTCAGCCTGAGATGTGCGGACACTACCTGGGCGAGTTCTCCATCACCTACAAGCCAGTTAAGCACGGTCGCCCTGGTATTGGAGCCACACATTCTTCTCGTTTCATCCCACTGAAGTAGAATGGCTGTATACTTTGTATAAATAAAAAAATGCTCCACAAAAAATGCTCCAACTTGTTTTTTTGGTTGTTTTTTTTGTACAATTGTTCGATCACTTTTGCCCTCACTGAATTTTGTCATCAAACCCGGAGCAGAAAGGTGTCTACTCTGCCAGATTTTTTTTTAATTTCCTGAATTTCAACTGAAAACTGATACCAATTAAACAACGTGTGTGTATATATGTATAGCATACGCCAAGATGTCAAACACTCTAAATTGAACGTTCCGGTCCTGCGTTCGACATATTTTGTATTAAGCGACTAGTCATAAGTACAAACGTCAACCCCTATCATGGCACGTCGCGAATCCGAGCAGCGGACGTATGACGGCCCCTCGCATCAGCGGTGCGATTCCGAAAATGTACCGGGTGTGAACTCACGAGAGCTAAGGTTCCTCCCCTTTCCGGTTTCAAAACAAGCTAGATTTGTGTGTGTGGCCAGTGTGGGCCATGGATACAACCTTTAGCAGTCTCAAAATCTGTTTATTAACACCAAGCTAATAAAGTCTAAAACTTGGTTAAAGAAACAGTGGCTAGGTTGGTAAGTATTTTCCTTAATTTTGGCTTGTTTCGTTGGGACGGTCGTCTAAGTGTGCGTTTTTATCCCCAGAACGACGGTCGCTACAACTAGCTGGTCGCTAGCTTTTATCTGGGTTAACGGTAGCTAGCATTAGCTAGATAGCCCCAAAGCGAAAATGACAGAACATAGCCGTAACGTCAAAATGTAGCTAGGTACGATTTTATTCAATATATGCATCGTTTAACAACTGTCAGCTTTCAATAATGTTGTTTTTCATTCGCCATTTCCAAATACACTTGTCCGTTGTGCCGTTTTGAATGTTAACACCAGAAAATGAATTTGCCGGTGTCCTTTCGAACGTGATAGTGACGGTGAATGAAATCCGAGAACAAAGATCTCTTGTCGCCTTGCTAACTCTTAACAAAAACGATGTCATTTGACTTACAACAGAAGCTGCAACAGAATCGGCTCAGGGAAGTTGAATCCATCATATAATTCATGCGAGTTCAATTGAAAGTCTCTAAATTCAGTTCAATTATTCACATTCAATTGAGGATTTTGTAGAATACGTCGGCAGCAAATACTGTCCTTCCTCTTGCATAACATGGGAATGAGTCAGGTGAACCTCGTAAATACAGTAACATCAGAAAGTGCAGGTCGAAGCCGTGACGTTATCTATCAGCTGACTGTTTAACTGAAAGGTAACTACTGCGGTAACTACTGATGCTCAGTGTTCTTCCTGATTCAAGTTATCGTTACAGTTTCTGTATCCACTGCTGTATGTGTGAGTTCTTGTACAGTTTTATGGGACTCCACCACAGCAACAACATCCTGCCAAAACTTAGAAGAATGAGTATAGACTTTCCCACTTGTGTTTGCCTCGCCTTAATCCCTTACTCAACACAGATTACAATGGAAAGAATGTGGTGTACTCCTTACACCTTGTACTTGGCCGGCACCAGAGCTGGAGAAACTTTTTTTTTTTGCTTCAGCGACTAACAATGTATAAACTGTGAATTGTCTGGCTGGTTCATAGACTTAAGATCTCTGGCTACAATGCTCTGAGTCATCATAAACTTTATGTTGCTCACCTTTGGTTTGAAACACATCAACATTTTTATCTCTGTGGACTGGCATGAAAATTAGAAATTGAATAACTAGTGAGTTACATGTTATGTGTTAAATCAGTGATGAAGGGGGACCCGGCCATGTATAATGCAATTGTATATCCAAATTTTGAATGATCTCAGCATTGTACTTACTCTTCATAGGTTACAGAGGCTGAGTGAGGCGTGGTGACCAGTGAATGCATAGAGTCAAGAAGGTCAAACTTTGTGACAATAAAGAGGGTATCTGGAAAAGGTACAGTATTTCACCCCAGGTTCATTTTTATGCTTGGGATCATTGAATATATAGACAGCCATAAAAGGAAGTTTAAAAAGGAAGTGAAATTGCATCTGTGTCTTTTTTTCCCCCTCACTACTCATTTATTTCTCTGTTACTATTCAGCTGTGTGAGAAAGAGCATGACAGCAGTGGACGGCCTTTCAGACAGCACAGAAGTGGTGGAAATGGAGGATGTACCGTCTCAGTTCTTTGTGGAGAAACACTCTTGGGAGGGCCTCCGTGACATTATCCATTGTAGCAGGAAGTACTCAGGCATGATCGCCAACAAAGCTCCCCATGACTTCCAGTTTGTGCAGAAGAAGGATGAGAATGGTCCCCACTCACACCGCTTATACTACCTCGGTAACCTCAGCTGTTTCCCAGAAGAATGTTTTCTATCATGCCTCATTGTACTGTTGACCCTTGAGCTTAGCATGTTTTTCTGCCATAGGCAGTGGAATATGATTCCCTCATGACAGGAACAACAACAGTGTGAAGTTGTTATTTTGTGCAGTTGTTGTCATTAAGGCTGTTTTTTTCCTCTTTCTGTCTTCGCACCAGGAATGCCTTATGGAAGCAGAGAAAACTCATTACTCTACTCAGAAATTCCCAAGAAAATCAGAAAAGAGGCTCTCTTAGTGTTATCATGGAAACAAATGCTGGATCACTTTCAGGTGAATTCATCCTCTCCCTGCATGTCACAGTTTTGACCAGTTGCTTTTAAGACTTTATTAAAAAGTCTTAAAATGCTTGTTATCACTCAGCATGTTATCATTGAGCTGCAATGTGAGTTATTGACCGAGGAGGAAAACTTGAACCCTTCAGCTGGTGCTCCTGATGTGTAAATTGGAGGTAATAAATGTGTATCTGAGGTAAAAGTTCCTCTCGCCTGGGTACTTAAACATGACTTTGTTAAATGGACTTGAAATGACAGCTTAATCCACTTTTGTGACATTCTGCACAACTCATATTCACGTCAATACATTTTTATTCATCATCACAAATCAGTATTCCCACACTGAACTTAACAGTCCGCATAGCACAACCCCCTTTGTCCTTAGACCCTCAGTCAGACTTGGTACTGTTTGAGACACTAGGAGACAGCAGAAGGTCCTGGAGACCTGGAGTCATCAGTGAGTTCCCGGAGAGTCTCTGGTGATACTTGGCATAAAGCAGTGGACACTGGCTCAGCTGTTGGCTTCTTGCCCTGTTCTGGTCCTGTCCAGCTCCTTACCAGCTCTCCTCCTGCAAGCACTCCTGGTATCTCCTCCACACTCTGGAGACTGTTGTCCCATCATTTTTTGAGCAGTGTATTTTGATATATGGGGCATAAATGACACATCACTTACACATCACTCAGGCTTTTTGTTTCAATTGAAAGAATTGAGTTTCAAGAAGAGAAGTATCTTGTATGTTTCTACCTTTAATGAATTTGTTGAGAAAGAAGATAGAATTATTCAATGCTTATCTTTCATCTGTTTTTTCCCCTCAGGCAACACCTCACCAGGGAGCCTACTCTCGAGAAGAGGAGTTGTTGAGAGAACGTAAACGTCTTGGAGCGTTTGGCATCACCTCTTATGACTACCATGCCCAGACCGGCCTGTTTCTCTTCCAGGCCAGCAACAGCCTCTTTTACTGTCAGGATGGAGGCAACAATGGCTTCATCGTGAGTACAAGGTTATTTCATGACGTATTTAAGACAAGGACAAGGAGCAGTTGTACACAAAAAAACAGGCCTTTTTCTAAAAATCCTCCTCCGTCCTGCTTTTGACATATTGTGTCTGTTGGTTTTAGCAGTCTGCTCCTGTAAAGCCTGTGGAGATCAAGACCCAGTGCTCAGGAACCCGTATGGACCCCAAGATCTGCCCTGGAGACCCTGACTTCATAGCTTTTATCAATAATAATGACTTGTGGATAGCCAATATTAAAACGGGCGAGGAAAGGAGGCTCACTTACTGTCACAAAGGTAACACATTTGGGAAATTCTGTTCTTTTTTACCCTTCAGACACTCTATAGTCTGTTTCTACAGTAGCCCACTTATAGACAGCGCAGAACAATTTCGTTTTTTAATCTGCCTACATAGGAAATATGGTGGAGATGTTCTGACTTGGAGGTAAAACTTTATTGTACTTTTCCAGGGGTGGATAACGTTAAGGAGGACCCCAAGTCTGCAGGTGTAGCAACGTTTGTCATCCAGGAAGAGTTTGACCGTTTTACTGGCTATTGGTGGAGTCCCTCTGCAGTGGAAGGTCTGTCCATGAACTATGTCTGTGTGCACTACTTTTGTCCGTAAACGCCTCTTGAATTTGTCATTGTTGGTCCTTTAGACCCTAGTGGTGGTAAAACAGTGAACCTGCTGTATGAGGAGGTGGACGAGACAGAAGTAGAGATCATTCATGTTCCATCTCCAGCACTAGAGGAGCGGAAAGCGGACGCATACAGATATCCCCGCACAGGTTGGTATCCCTTAGTCCCTTTGATCCCTCTGTCTTCACGTCTCTCATCAATTGTCTGATTTGCAGGTAGCAAAAATCCACAGGCTACGCTGAAACTAGCAGAGATCAAGACAGACCACCAAGGACGAGTGAGGCTTTTACTCTTTTCTTGTCAGTGTCTGTGCCATGTTCCTAACGTGCGTCCGTGTGTTTATATCTACAGATTGTCAGCATGGAAGACAAAGAACTGGCCGTCCCCTTCACCTCCTTGTTTCCAGGAACAGAATACATCGCCAGGGCAGGATGGACAAGTGATGGCAAATAGTACGTGTGTCAGGCTGTTCTGTCTATTAACTCAGTGATGATGTCACTCTCAAAATAAACAAGAAGGCCTTTTTTGGAGCATTGTGACATGTAGGAAACGTACACATGTTCACATCATGAGGCAATCTAAAAGTTTGGTCTTCTCGGCTGCCCTCTAGTGGATGGGCAGTGCTCCTGGACCGCAGTCAGAGGAAACTTCAGCTGGTGCTTCTACCTCCAGCCCTCTTCATCTCTGCCTCAGATGACCCAGTCCAGAGGCGGTCCAGTCTGGAGGCAGTGCCCAGTAACACACAGCCATACATAATCTATGAGGAAACCACGGATGTCTGGATTAATGTAGGTCCAACACAAAGAGGTCTTATCTGTCTTCTTGTTTTGTCATGTACTTTTTTTGCACTTCTTGTGGGTAAATGCTGATGAGGGTGATTGTGCTTTCCTTTCCTACAGGTTCATGATATATTCTATCCCTTCATTCAAACAACAGAAGATGAGTTTAGTTTCATTTGGGTGAGCGAGTCTAAAACCGGTTTCAGCCATCTTTATAAAATCACATCACTGTTACAACCAGGCTGCAACAAATGGACAGAGGACTACCAGCACATAGAGGGTGAGTGCATTCATCTCAAATGAACCGATGAAATAGTCTCAGTCCTGTGTGTATGGATCTGTTTGTTTTCTTCTTGCGTTTGAGGTTTTTTTTGTGGGTCAAGGAGCATGCTCATTCTGTTGTCTTCTTCAGGACACTTTAAATGTGCAGTCAAGGAGGACGTCACGCTGACCAGCGGGGAATGGGAAGTGTTGGCGAGACATGGCTCAAAGGTTAGATAAATGATGCCATGTCTGAAAGTGTTTGGATCACGTTTGTTGTTCTGAGTTCACAACAGTGGCTTTGAAGTATGTTTCCAATGTGTTTTTATCCAAATCATCGCCACAGACCAACATTGTTGAAACACAGAAATTCACAACCGAGTAGGGCACCCACACAGGCTACTGGGTAGGCTCAACGCCGCATCAAGCCAGCTTCAGAGATACTTACCCGCCATTGAACAATGATGATTCAAAAAGACACTATACAAGTTGGCTTTTGCATGTGATCTACATAAAACCCAACTGTAATGTAGCTCGAAGCAGAAAAATAGAAATCACTGTGGAGATCCTAGCTATGATGGTTTGAGCATGTTTGGGTCATAGACAAACCTCTTTAAATTTAAACATGGATGATTGCTGCTGTGGCTGCTGGTGACATTTAAACAGACCTACTCACCTGTTGGCAGAGGCTGGGGCGTTCTCTCTCAGTGTGGTATTTACATTTGGTTCTGTCTATTAATGAGACTGTCAGAGTGAGAGCCAGAACTTTTACCAGTGGCCTATGGTCACTGAAGCTGAATTCCTGTAGCATCTTTCGTCTGGAATAGGTAGAACAAAAAGAGTGAAAAGGGGAGTGGAACCCGTCACTGAAGTTGAACAGAAGAATGTCGCAGCTTATTCACGGAAGTTGCTTTCTCTCACTGCTCCATGTGCCCCTCTCTCCATCCTTTGCCAGATCTGGGTGAATGAGGCAACAAAGTTGGTGTATTTCCAAGGCACCAGAGATACTCCACTGGAGCATCACCTCTATGTGGTCAGCTATGAGTCCCCAGGAGAGGTGGTCAGACTAACCAAGCCTGGCTTCTCCCATAGCTGCTCTGTTAGTCAGGTAAAAGCCTCAAATCCTTCACGTTCTCATATATGACTGCATGATGGCCTACGATGTGCTTAAGAGCAAAAAAGTCTGAGGAAAACTGAAAGTTGGACTGGCTGTTGGCAAACGGAGCACCTCCAATGTGATCTGTTAGACTTTGTTCTTTGCCTCTTTTCAGTCTCTTTTCCTTCTCTCACTCTGCAGAACTTTGACTTTTTTGTCAGCCACTATAGTAATGTGAGTACGCCACCTTGTGTTCACGTCTACAAACTGACCAGTTCAGAACGTGATGTGCTGCACATAGTACCTGAGTTCTGGGCCAGCATGATGGAATCACCAGGTAAATATGTTCTAAGCCCCGAATGATGATGTCCAATACGAACAAATTGTCTTGTAAGAATTCAATGTCATGTCAAATTTATCTTTGCACCTCGTTATTAGATTTATTTGTAAATGAATTTCTGCTGAGAACCTTCACAGACTGTTTATAACTACATCCAAACTTAACGGAGCTGTAGCTTATGTTTTTACCTGCCGCTAGTGTTTTTATTCTCTGTGTCAGTGGCAGTCTGAGGTGATGGGAACTGTTGTTCGTCCTTCAATCCTGTTCAGTCGAGTCCTCTGCAGCAGTAACACATCAGAATAAAACACTAGATTGTGATTCTATGTGCAGCGTCTGTATTTATGTTGTTAGGGTCAGACAGTATTTCTTTAAAAGCAGTCTGGCCGAGTGTGAAGGTTGCCCACATATCTGTGGCTTTATTCTTGGAGCAATCAATAGTCTGAGTCTGCAGTTCTGGTTATGATTAGATGAAGGACATTTTCATCTGCATGCCGTCCTCCAGACTATCGTGACAGTGATCAGATTATGTGCCACGCCGCCATCTACGTCATCTCAAGCACTTTGTGTCAAAGTTGATTGTGATTCATTGAGGCGAACAGAATGAAGGAAGTAATCACGTATTCTCTTGAATGCATTTAGAAGATCTTTTCAAGTCAATTCAGGAGTCCTCAGAGAGCCTAGAGATGATGGAGATGTTGAAGTACCTGGTTATTAGGTACATGAGTTCCCACATGATGTTGAGGAAAGCCGAATCTCTCCCCCCTGATACAGAAAGACAACATCCCTCTGAAACATGGACCATGTGTGATAGTGGTGTATAAGATTGATTCATCTGTTTCATCCTCTAGGAGTGCATTGGGTTTGGGTTTTTCTTTTCCAAAGACTTCTCGGGAATCTTAGTTCTGATTTCTTTAGACTATGCCTTAACTGCAACGATACCATGTGTCCTCCAGGTTGCCCAGGAGATTACAACCCACCTCAGATTTTTGACTTTTCTGGGAAGTCTGGCTTCCAGCTCTATGGGATGGTGTACAAGCCTCACAATCTGCAGCCGGGCAGGAAACACCCGACCGTTCTCTTTGTGTACGGTGGCCCACAGGTACGTCAATCTGTTTGTCTTATCGGACCACGCCGTACGTTCGACCTAAGTTATGTGTTGTGTAAACTGGAAAAGAAGTGACCTGAGTGTGTGTTTTTAATTTTTTAGGTGCAGCTGGTGAACAACTCCTTCAAGGGGATGAAATACCTCCGTCTGAACACACTGGCTTCTCTGGGCTACGCTGTGGTTGTCATTGATGGGAGGGGTTCCTGTCAGAGGGGGCTGGAATTTGAAGGCGCGCTGAAAAATAAAATGGTAAAGTGCCACAATGAGATTTGGCAAGTTACGCAAAAATGTTGCCCTGCTTTGACTGTCTTGTCATTTCAGGGTCAGGTGGAGATTGAAGATCAGGTTGAGGGGCTTCAGTATGTAGCAGAGAAGTTTAACTTTGTGGACCTGAGCCGTGTTGCCATCCATGGTTGGTCGTATGGCGGCTTCCTTTCTCTCATGGGTCTCATCCAGCGACCCAACATCTTCAAGGTTAGCAAGCCCACTTGTCCTTCAGATCGCCATAGGTCTCTGCTCTACAATGTACCAATACAATTAGAGTTGGTGTGTGCCGCATTTATTTATGTGGTGCTTGTCCTGCACCTTTTCCTGTTACCTGTGATATCTAAATGTGATGCAGTTGCCATTTTGTCCACATGGTGTCAGTGTTGGACACAACTGTTCAACCTTCACTCAGAACGTGTATGATACAGGACACAGTTTGTACTTCTCTTATTAGAATCACCCCGTACTCATTTACACGTATGTAAGATGTCGCCAATCCTATCTGTCACTCTCATCTTTCAGCTGGCGATTGCAGGCGCCCCAGTGACTGTGTGGATGGCGTACGACACGGGGTACACTGAACGCTACATGGACGTGCCTGAGAACAATCAGCAGGGCTATGAGGAAGGCTCTGTCGCACTACACGTGGACAAGCTGCCCAGCGAGTCAGTACACACATCCACCAAATCTCACCACACACAATGCTGGGGCAGATGTCATCTTTGTGCTTGTGAAAGCCAACAGGGGGTAGATGCCAACGAGTCAACCCAACGCAGCCGCCTCCGTTGGCATCTAGTCACGGTGAACTTAGGTTGTTATTTGCAGGTCGCTCCGGAGCAGCTACTGCAGATTAGGTACTTATCCTCCCCTGGAGATGACCTGATGGAAGTCGGACGCTGGAGCTCTGCAACTCAATACATTTCACCTCTTATTAAGAGCTGTGACGGTTTTCTTGCGTTGTTATGTTACTGACCGTGGAACCAAATGTTCATTAAATCTTACTAACACGCCCAGACAGATCACGATGTCAAGTATTATACTGTAAGAACATATCTGCTGTCGTTCCAGGCCCAACCGCTTGCTCATTCTCCATGGATTTCTAGATGAGAATGTGCACTTTTTCCACACTAATTTCTTAGTGTCACAGATAATCCGTGCTGGGAAGCCCTACCAACTTCAGGTCAGCATCACATGTTCTAAAACATGTTCATATGGAGGTTGATATAGTTCAGAATTCATGGCCGATAGCCATTGTTAACTGGATGAGTTAAAACACACCAGATTAATCCGGATATGTATGTGTGGTATTGATGTGTGTTCTTTGTTTAACCTTTCAGGTCTACCCCAACGAGCGGCACAGCATCCGCTGCCCTGAGTCTGGAGAACACTACGAGATAATGCTGCTGCACTTTTTACAACAATACCTCTGAAATGAGACATAAGCGGAGAGCAAGTGAAGTCCAGTTTCCCCCGCCTCCGTCATCCTGCGTCCCTCTAACCCTGTCATACCCTAAGCTGTGCTCCAGCTCTTCACCGTGTCATCAACAGACGATTAGACTCCTTGTAGCCACGCTCTCCTGTGAACCAGTCCTGTCACCGTACCTCCCCCCTTTCAATCGTTCTTTCTGTTATTTGTGCGCTCCGTGTCCTCCCGTTTACGTACAGTCTGGTTTACGAGCACTGAGATTCGCTGTCTCATGCTGAAAGCTGAACAAAGACAATACAGAGAAAAACTTTCAGGCTGTGTCACATCGAGGCTTCGCCCCCCCGACCCACATCCACCCTCCCACGTCCTCATCGCTGCAGCCATGATGGGTTTTGCCAAATGTTTTATTCAGCTGTGGTAGGAACACATATGAAATGGAGTCTGAACACATAGTTGCAGACGTAATCTCACATCCATACATATATTTAAAATAGTTTATTTCTGACACACTCACACACATAATACTCAGACATGCTGTAAGTCCGTGTCTTGCAGTGTTTGTAATGATTAAATAAGGAAGAACACCAGGCTCTTCCTCTGTCCACTTGTTTTAAGTGTGTGTTTAAAATAAAATATTTTTAGGAATTTTTATTATTTTTAATGAGTGCCGACAGAGGCCACTCTGATATTTTTTGCGCTGTTTTTCTTCCCTTACATTACATCGCTCAAGATAACTGCTTGCTTTCATAACACATAATTTATATTTGCCAAAGTACCTCTTGACTCTTGATCATGCTGGTATTTCCTTTTTTACTGCAGTTAAGACATGAGGGTGAGCACCGGAGTCTTACAACAGCTTTGTACCACCACAACACAATTTGTACATGGTAATGAATAAATGGATGAAACAATCCTGCGTTTCCATCAACTACAGTTTTATTCACGCAGGCTGTATGCGTGATGGTCTATTACATCAGTTCCACTGACGATGTTAATGAAAGCACAACCAGGGCTTAACAACCCACAGCGCTCAAGTGAATACGATTATTCATCTGCCCCCTTCTTTTGTGGGCAGCACAGTTACCATGGTAACCATAACGAAAGGGCTCCTCATCAGCCACTGCTGTTAAATCTTTATCTGACAACACCACTGTGATTAGATTACAGGGACTCCGCTGAACATACCAACCACTCGGGTTAGTCCTGCGTGCCGCTCGGCCTCCTTATGAACTGTTGCCAGCAGGTGATTGCAACGCTAGATAACAGCCTTGTTTTCTCCCAGTGAGCGATACATGGGACAAACAAAGCCACCATATATGATAAACAGCCATAGTCCCTGTAGCTGACAGTTGTTGACTACCTTTACTACTACTATTTAAAAGTGTAGCAGCATTATTGATTTACTGATGTACAAGAAAACAAATGTGTGATCAGATCAATTGATGTATTTTTCAATACGAAAGAAGCAATTTGACAGGTAGAGAAAAACAAATGGAGTCATGTTGGAACATGGATACAGGCCGGCAGACATTTTGATGTCTCATTCTGGAAATGCACCGGAACAAATATCAAGATCTGAGGTTCTTTTCCATGAACAGTGCGTTGAGTCATAATCAATCTCGTTCCTGGAAGGACCTTCTCCATGTGTAGGAGCAGGAACCTCTGATTGCTCCAAATGAGCTGGGTGCCATCATCAGTTTTCAGAATAAATGAATGAATTAGGAGTGTGCTTTCTCTGGATGACTGGATGACTTTCAGTCACAGTTCCAGTAGTCAGAGAGATCCGGTCAAAGCTCGCAGGTGTCAGATCAGGTGTTGGATGCTGATCCTCAGCCAGTTGTCAGCGCTCGTAGGATCACCAAGGATGAAGCAGCAGTAAGCCTTGTGAGGAGACAGGTAAAGGTGCTCTTGGTGGCACATGGAAGGTATGTTTGCCTCCAGGTAATTTCACTAATCTGTTAAAGGTCTTTAAAGGTAACTTTCAATAGACCTGTAGTGCTTCATTGGATAGTTTAGTTCTCCTGCGTGTGTGTGGATCTAAATTTTTAATTTGCTTAGTAAAATCTCTGCTGCTGTTTGTGTGTCTGCACCATGCTAGTATTTCAAGATTTATAGTATCTTATTTCTGTTGACGTTTCTGGTTCAGTATGAGGTGTTTTTGTCAGTTATAAATGATGAATAACACAAATAGAATAGGACATTTTTACTTTATATCTATTTTATTGGCTTCTCATTGCCAAAAAATTGTTTCTCTTAAAAAAACGGAAAATGTCACATCTGATAAACACAACAAAGACAATATAAATTACTAGAAGTCATATCAGAAATACATATATATATATAGTATATATATATTGATTTACAGCATTTAAATAAGAAAAAAATCTACATTCACAAGTACAAGATCGTCATAACAAACAGCTCTAAATCTGATGGGACAGAGGACGTACCTTCACACACTATGTACAAAATGGTGTCTCTCATTATAAAAGAAGTCAATGTGACTTAAAAGCTTCTTCACAAAAAACTGAAAGACAGTGAAGAAAACGCGTCATTTGATTCAGAATTACAAGCAAACACTGATCAAACAAAGGTTGGAATACTTGAGTCTCCTGTGACGTTCTGAGAAAGAACCGCTTTCCAACATCAGCCTTCTCCTTCGTAATCCAAGTTTTACAGTGATTTCTAACTTTACATAACGCTTTGAACACTAATCCCATCATGTTGATGTGGAAAACGAGTCTTTGTTTAAATGTTACCATTTGGTCCGCACCACTGGGTTTTTGTCGCTTTTAATCGGCCTTCGTTTTAACTCCGACATGTCAAACACGTAACAAAGTGAGAGCAGTTTAAAGCCGCTTCAGCTGCTACAAAACCACTTTCAACAACCGACTATCTACTGCGCATGTCTGCAGTCTGACCGTCTGTCCAGGCTTGTTGGGAATTCTTTGTGGCTTCCAGCGCGCGGATGGGCCAGGACTTGTCCTGTGAAGCGTCTAAGCTTCGTGCCAGAGGGTAATGACTGCAGTGGAGCAATATAAAACTTTTGCAACATGTTTGTCTCATTTCCCATCTGTGGCTTCAGGTGCAGGGAAGGAAACTGCCTGTGTCTCGGAAGACAACAGAGCAGAGTCAACGGGGAACTTGAGTTCCCCTTGCTGCAGTTAATTTGAGGGTGTCGGGTGTGATGTGAACCATCAACCAACACTATGAAAAGAAAGAGTGAACTAACATCTTTCTCCCCCTCTCGTCCTTTACTTTGAAAGTCTCTGCCTTTTCTCTAGGACCTGTTCTGAACTGCGGCAGGGGCGATCATCATCATGCTGGACCTCAGTGGATAGTAACGGCCTCTCCAGGTCTTCCAGAAGATGCCTTGTTTCCTCTGATGCCGCTGCTTTGGAGGGGGGCTCTGGAAGTATCGACCATTTAGGTTGGAACGACCACAGTTACTGAACCACCAGCCACCTACGAGGACAGAAGATGAGATCAGGTTAGATGTGGAATTATAAGACTTCACCTGTACAACAACACCCCCTATCCTTCGACGGTAAATCGGAAAAAAACTGCCATCATCATCGTGCTGCATTTACCAGAAAGGTGCTTGGCACAGTTGATGTCACTTTTCTGGTCGTTGTCCTGGTCGTGGGTGGAGAAAGGCAGGCCGGATGTGGCATCGGCACCCAGGGAACTCTCCAGGGGGCTGAATGTGGCGGCCTCCTGAATCTTGAGCGAGTACTTTGTGTCGGCTCCACCCAGTTGGAAGGGGAGCTGGACGGATGCTAAGTCACTGCTCCAGTCCGAGAGCTGGATTCGTAGGATGTAGCCCCCGTCTTTGGCAATGGAATGCATTTTTTCTAGACCCAACCAGAACTCGCCTAGAGAGAACAAGAAGAGAGAAACAGTGAACAAAAGTTTGATTACAGTCCTGAAGTCAAAAGACCAGATTCATAAAGACCAGGTTGCAGAGACAGCGGTCCAGCTCTGCACCGAAACTAATGTCAGAAGAGCATTTACCAGTTAGACTGCCGAAGCCTTTCTCGTAGGCCGACCAGAGCTGGTCAAAGTCCTCTGAGCCGTCCTGGCGCCTTTGGACCACTGTCCACCCACCATCTGGACAGGAAGAAAGAACGAAATCATGTATCAGGTGAAACATTATCCAGCGGTTCAGAGAAGAGCCTGAGTAGATAGTGATTGTTGGCAGCCAGGCCCTGGACTTACCAGCTGTCATCTGACAGAAGACTTTAAAGGCTTGTGTGTTTGTTGGCTGGATGGTGTACACCCCGCTGGTGGTCTCCCCCCTGAGGAACAGCTCATGACAGTCCGATGGCGTCTCTAGAGGGACAACAGAGAGAGCAGACCTCTGTCAGCGCCGGCGTCCTGTTCCACCTACTGACCACCGCCCTTTATACATTTAACTGATGGCCTCTCTTTGAACGGTCACTGTTTTTTTTTTGTTTTGTTTTGTTTTGTTTACATCAACACACATCCAGAATCTCATTTAGAGGTTGATTCTACACACTCAGCACAATTAGATCATTCACAGTCAGCGAACGTCTCAGCCAGAGTCTCCCCGCACTGCGAAAGGACAGTGTTTGCAAATCAGATGATCATGATCAGCCAGTGTGGAGACAACAACGTGTCTCTGACAGGGCCTCAGCCTGAACACGGACCGACAAGCTCTTCGCCTATAAATATGACCTTTCTCCCAGTTCCCAAGCAGACTTCCCTCTTTACAGCGTGCAGGCTATTAGTTTACTATACATTCCCCAACCCCCCCAACCCCCTTTCCCCCCCCTGTCACACCTCCTTCACGTGCACAGCAGCAAGTCAGTGACGCAGGAGTGCATGGCTGGTGCATGGCTGGGGAGTGATCAAAGGGTGCTGGGGGGTGGGTGGCTGCTGTGGTGAGGAGGACATTAAGGAGCTCAGGGGACTCTGATTGAGACTGTCGGGGTGACAGGAGACTGTAGTTATTGTCTCTTTTTCACCATCACGCAAACACAAATAACAGTGTCACAACATGGAAACGACAACGAGGGTTTGTTGTTGAAGCGGAGCCTCAAAACCTTATTTGAGCAGAATGACCTTTACTCTACAAGCGTGACCTCTGTGTGGCCAGTTGTGCCTTGGGGTCGGGGGTTCTCCCGAACCTCAACACACTTCTCATTCATTACGACGGAGGAGACGTGGGGGTTTATGTGCAGGGATGGGGGAGGAGAGGAGCGTATAACTGAGCAGGAGGGGGAGGAGGAGGGATGTCTGACTCCCTGACAGATCTGGGGGAAAGGTTGCTCATTCCTGAGGGATGTACAAGTGTTTGTTGTGCACGAAAAGGGAGACGCCTTGAAAAAGAGAGAGAGAGAGAGAGAAAAAAAAAGAGGAAAACCAGCTGAGGATATCTGTACAAAGGTCGCGGGTAAATTTAGACCTTTCCTACTTTTCCTCCTCGTTCCCTCACTTTTCTTGGCTCTGGCCCAAGAATCGTAATCTGAGGAACACCGGTACAAAGCCTTCTCCTGCCTTTCTTGTCCAACTCTGCCGTAACAATGAGTAATCCTGTGTGACTCTGACTAAACACTCCGACACCAGTGAACTTTCCCTTAGTTGAAACGTTGCCATATATCGCCCTCATTCATCAGATCTTGCTGATGTCTGAGATCTGAGGTGACTCGGAGGCTTTTACCGGACATACTGAACTCAACTCTTCACCTGTTTCTCCTTTATGTCTGTCGCGGTTTGCTCTAAAACATTTTGAAACATGTTTTTTCTTTGTGTGTCCCATCAGCATCCAGCTGATGAGAGAGTCTGTCAGGCTGACAAAAGGTCCGAGCTGTTGTCTGTGATATTTGGGGACAGTCTCTACTGTCATGGATCAAAAGGCCCGAGATGGGATTCCTTCTTCAAAAACACTGTTACAGCAGCATCAAGTGTGTGTGTGTGTGTGTGTGTGTGTGTGTGTGTGTGTAGGTGTGTGTGTGTGTGGGGGGGGGGTTCTGGA
>CAAKHB010000035.1:1452-18724 GCA_901007665.1 Aeoliscus strigatus | reverse complement strand
TTACATACACACACACACACACACACACACACACACACACACACACAAGCACACACCTACCTGACTTTGCAGGGTCCTGATGCGAACGTTCTGCTTGTCCAGCTTCTCCTGCTGGAGTCTGATCCGTCCCATCAGATCATCAATGCGTCTGTTTTGAGCCTCCAGCATCAACTGACGGAAGGAAACCGACAGACGTATCTGATCAACTGACCGACATCCGCCACCAGAATGAACACAACACACCGGCCTCCTGCAGGTTTCTTTTTTTTTTTATTAGTCAGAACCTCCCAGACACATTTCCAACCCCCCCACAGCGACCAGCGGTTACGTAACGTTCTTCGGAGCGCGCTTTTTTTTCCTTCTTCCCATCACCACGAAAAACCAAACGCATCAGATGACAGAGTCAGTAACTTGTCTGCATCATGAGACCGGTCACTAGAGGTCGTTAAATGTGACTTGGGAAAAACAGAAACCTCCGGATCCCTTTGTCCGCGTTCCCAGCACGTACCGCACGCGCTCCCTCAGCACTGGCCCCGCCCCCTCTCCATCCACCACACACTCATTCGAGCTGCGCGTCTGTCAGCCTGTGAGCAGCTGCTCCGTCATCGGGAACAACCGCCAACACTCCCCTCGTCCGTGAACCTCCTCTGACCTCGTGTGAAACTAGTCAACACCCCCCAAAGACACAAACTTCAGGTAGAATTCTGACCTGGATGCTGCGAGTGTCGCTGCCGTTCCTGGCTGCACCGTGTCCATCGTTGGTGTGCTGCAGCCCCGCGCCGCCCTGCATCATGCTGTCCACCCTCTCCTCCAGCCGGTTCATCCTCTCGTTCATCGTCTTCCTCTCCTGCCGCATCTCGTCGGCTTTCTCCCGGAGCTCGGCGGTGACGTTGAGGAGCTGCCCCTCTCTGTCCTCCAGTGCCTGGGCCCGAGCCTTCAGGGCCTCCCCTTCCACTCGCAGCCTCTGGCTTTCCTTCCCCAGCTCAGTGACTGTACGATTAGAGAGCTTCAGCTTGGTGGAGACGTCTCTCATCTGGACCTTGGTTTTGTCCACGTGCTCCTTCAGCCCCTGGCCGAGCTGCAGCAGGCCGTGGGCGATGACATTCACATCATCCCATGCTGCATACTGGACACGTTTCTCCTTGGCAGCACCGCTGGGGGACGAGCCCCCTTTCCTCTCAAAGGGGAACGCCGTGGCCACGAGCAGCACCAGGCAGAGAGTCACGGCTGCCAGTGTCGTCTTCATCGCTGCCGTTCTGTGGTGGTCTTGTTGGACAAGTGTCTTCCTGGGTTGGACCTGAGAGCTCTGGCTCCTGGCTGAGCACACACAGCTCAGCTTTTATATAGTTTCACAGCCCTCAACTCTGAGCTGGAAGCTGCTCGCCATTGGTTCGCTGAGGCGAGGGAGGGGTGCCATTACTCTCAGGTTTCTGTCCCTCCTCCACCGTCTCCGTCGGCTATTCATGTCAGAAGCTGCGGAGGGAAAGGATATAACAAGAAGACTGACTCTGGTGTCTGCACACTGGGAGGCTGAATCATCTGCACGGTTGAAACAAACGTCACCAATAAACCAAAATGCACTTTGCAGCAGAAATATTTGGGCAACAGTTTGCTGAAGGATGTTGTCTTTGTGCTCAGTGGGTGTAAGGGAGCTTCATGAGTACACGAGGTACATCACTGGGTTGATCCAGGTGTGAGAACCCCGACGATGACGTTTCAGTGTCTTTGAAGGCTCACGAGGGGCTGGAAGTGAAGAGCTCTCCATCAGGTCATCTGACTGTGGTGTGGACCGTAAATGAGTGGACTCGGCTGTGGAGGACATTTTCCAGCCTGTTCTGGACCACCCACACCGATGCTAGTGAAAGATGAAGCTCAGACTTTTACAGAGTGACTCCAACACCATGGAGAGATTTGGATTTGTTTCAGTGTTCCTTAAGGTGTCAAGTGAGACCTGTTACTGATGTCATTGTTCAAATGGAATTATTTCATCCACATCTAAGAATTGAGTATATACAGTATATATAACTATTCTGACAGAAAAAAACCCAAAAATGTCATTATTCCACTGACGTTTCCTCGTCATCCCTCTGGTGACAGCGTGAGCCGTAAATGAAGTCAGCGATGATTCTGTCAGGAGAGGAAAGGTTTGGCCGGAGGGGATCCTCAGCAAAAATCTGCTGCCAGGAGGCTGGACCACTGTGAGAATTAGGGGAAAGTTCACAGAGAATGCCCACTTTTTTTTTCTTTTTTTTTTTTCACAGCCTGCGCCTGGGTGTCATACGTGATGCAGGGCCAGACCACAAAGACGACGCCGGTTTAACCCTTCCCTGTCTGCAGCCTAGACTAAGTAGGTGAAAGGTAACTGGGAGACTGCTGACGCTGCTGCGGGGGAAGCTCAGCGCCTGGGAATTGCATGCCCTCACTTATGTGTTTGGAATGTAACAAACATGCACTATGGTCACCAAAGCCTCGGTCGAGCCGGCAGGGATTTCCGCTTGGATGGTGAAAGCCTGCCGAGGTCTAGTTTACATTCGACTTTGTTCATGAATTTGTCCAAACATCTCTTTAGCACACTGTACTGACTAGTGACGCGTCACTTTTGTTCAGCTCTTTTTACCATACATTTTGGTCGAATACCAAAAAATGCTTCCCGCAACAAGGAAAAGAAAAGAAAGAATACTTGAAGACAAAAGTTGAATTTGATGAACTGGCGGCTTTTGTTCTAGAGTTTGTGTGCTGACGTCGGCCTCATGTGTCTGCATACTCCACACTGCCTGAGTGTGGTTAAATGGTTACAAACAGTTACAGCTCTTTGTTTGAGGCCTGTCCGAAAGAAGTACTCCTATCATATTATAATTATACTATAGACATGAGCTATTCAAGTTATTCATATTTCTTACATTTAAAAAATCGATTGCACCCAGATAGTGTCACCAAGTATACGACAAAGTGGGACTCCGAATTAAAAGCAGGATACTGATGATACTTTAGATTAAATGACTGTTACCGATGCATTAATAACTGAAGCGTTTACGTGTGTTTAAATCATTGTTCATTGTTCACATCTCACACATCCCAGCTCAGATCAAACAACCGGCACTAGTCACACTACAGGAGTCAGACTACGCCAGCAAACTGAATGAACACACATTTTAGTTGTGTAACGCACATCACTGACAGCTGTTAATTCAATTTCCCAAAATGGCCGCTCCCATCTTTGCCGGCACGCTGACCTTTTACCCAGATTCCAAACCCAGAACATCTGTAAATCCCAGCGCAGCCTCATTCCTTCGTCATGTTCCAGAGGATGGAAAAAGGGAGGAGGGAAAAAAACAGGTGCTAGATGTGTTCCTCTGGTTCACAGGAGAAGATTGGTGGTCCATCTGTTTCATTAAGATATCATCGGGTTAATGTCATGAATCTTCAGTAAAACAGTTCTGGTGCTTCTGATATCGTTGATCTTCGTTCTTCCAGTTTGTGTTTGCATCACAAGTACACATTCTTGTCCTATAATAATGAGTTACATATTCACTCTGAACTCGTCACTTTTTTAAAAATCACATTTCAAACGTCTAAGTGGGCGTCTGCTCCAGTTGGAGGTTCGCAAACCTCACAAAGATGAAGATGTTCCTTGTGTTTCCGGAACATATGCAGTGGTGACGGGTCCAGGTCCATGTTCGGACAGGTGGCACAGACACCTCACCTGCAAACACAGATGTTCCTGATCATTCTACCAATAGTCTGTTTGAGTTATTCCAGCACCATGAGCCAGCGTGAACAAAACTAGCCTTTAGAAACTAACGTGGACAAGCGGTCGTCAGCCATGAGTGCTGTGATTCATTCCACATGTGCGTGTCTTCATACCATGACTTGACAAAGAGGTCCGGTTGCCGAGCAGTGGTTTCGAGCAGCTAAAACACATCGCTGCCTCCTAGTGGTGAGAAACACCCTAAAGACAAATCCCTTCCACAAAAGTGTTTCGCCAGGAAGGTCACATCAGTGACCCGTGGGATCAAATGGAAACGTACTGTTTTCACTGTTCTTTGAAGCTTCCTGCAGTCCTGAGAGTCCACGTGTAATTTGTTGTCTCATGTTCAGCTCAGCAGAACCATCAGCACCGAGAGGATGTGACAAACTCCCCTCAGGTGTAAACGATCCTTTGGATTTGAGTCGGAATCCGTTTTTTTTCTGTTCGTACAATCAACATTAAGACAGAGACAGTGTAACGAGCAAGTACAAAACAATAAAATGAGCTAATGGACTGTGTGTCCTTTGTACAATACATCATACACTTTGCAGAATCTGAGAAAATGCACACGATCGTGCTCTTGAAGGTCAACTACGTACCCCCTCGCATGCACACACATTTTTACATTCCTACCATGCTTTTGCTCAACTTAGTCATGCACAGACATGCACTGTGTGTTTTTGTTATAGTTCTTATACATATACAACCACCTCCTGCTGATGAACATCTCAGTGACTTCCACAGATTCTTCATACTTCTTGTTCTGTTCCTGCAGTGCTCCAAGTCACCAGAAAAGTACAGAATGTGCACATGTCCCACTTTGGGACAAACATGTATAGACTGAGTTTGACCTCAGCAGCTGTGAGCGCTGCTTGTTCTTCGTGGTTCTGGTAATCAGCTCGGCTTCACAGTCATTCTGGTTTGGGCCAAGTTCAACTTTCACTGAGCAAACAACTGCACATATGAGAGTGCAGATACTAGAGGATGCACTGGTTGGATATGGTACTGATGTGTACTGTGAATACTTGGTACCATGATATGTACAGTAACTGAACTTTTTAGGAGAAAATGCCTCTGATGCGATGACCAGTCATGTTTCAGTCTCCCTGGAGTGTCAGAGGAGACATCCTTGTCCCCCGTGTCTCCTCTTGTGGAGACGCAGGTCAGATGGAGGACCCGAGAGCGAGCGCGTCTTTTGGGGAGGATGTGGTCACTGGCAGACAGACTCTGCAGTCAAGTGCTGCGCAGCCGGCGGTTTGGAGGATAGAGCTTGAATTACAGTGTAAGTGTTCCTCCGGTACATGGGCCTTCTGGAGGAACAGTGTTTGAATTAGGAGGGAGACGGTGGCAGCGTTAAGACTGGTAAAAACATGCATCTGTCAGGGAAAAAGACAGCCTCATTGTACTCAAATCACAAATAAATTGATTTAAAGATTGTGTTCTCACTCTCAAACGTTGAAGCCGGGGCTCGACCTAGGGGAGAAAACAGAAACAATATGTTCAAAAAACACAAACGGAATAAGAGGCGCAAGGGAGTGTTAAGAAGTGCAGGGGCGAAACATTTGAAAAAAAAATGGAAGAAAAGAAAGTTTTTATCTTTTATACAGTGTTTTATTGTGTTTAATTGTAACAAAGTTACTAACTTAGAAAAGTGACAAAAAAATCTCAATTTTGTGTGAATCCGTTAACAAAAATGGATTGAAATGGAATTAGAATGTTTATTTTTTTCTCATAATTTCAACTGTGGGATTACACAAAAGCTCCATGTCGACTTTCCACGGTGTTTTGGGCAAAAAACAATTTACATACACCCTGAGTGGTGGAGTGGTTCTGAGTCAGCATCTCTTCCACAAAAAGCAGCTACTAACTTTTTTTTTTTTTTTTTTTTTTTTTTTTTACAGTTTTCTTAAGAATTGAATAAAAAGAAGCTCATTTTGTTAACTCATCGGCTGCTGTAGCTGCATATTTACTGGTATGATGTTTGTGGTCACAGGTCACACAGTCAAGGATTTTTACCTAAATAATGACACATTTTCCTGCCACTACTTTTTAGTTTGATCACAAACCTCCTCAGAGGTCATAGTGAGCAGCAGCATCCAAACAATCTGCAAAGCTTTGACCGGCCGTTTCACCCTTCTGACTTCAGTTTTTAGTTTTTAGTTAGCAAATCTACTGCATGTGGACAAACCTCATGTAAACATCCATTTTACTTCAAATCCACCTGTGTACTTCAAGAATCGTATCCTCCGACCATCTGTTCAGTTGCTTCATTAACGGTCCAGTAATCTCTAACCGCCGGCCCTGATCCACATTAACGCCAAATCCCCAAATGGAGTGATTTGAGCTTTGCATTTTCTGTGTTCCTCCAGTTAATTCCCTCTTTTGTCTTGTGATTACAGCCATTGTGTTAACGTGCTCATCAGTTTAATTCAAGCTAAAATCACCTGCTGCTACTTTACTACAACAAACTGGGGCCCACGAGGTTGTGAGATTGAGCCCCGATGGCAGCTGCCCAAGACTGGTACACAGGACGACAATGAGGAGCACTTTCCTCCTCAAGGAGGACAGCCCACCAATTTGTGTGTCTGTTTGCATGTTCATCTAATGGACGTAGAAACGTACTTTCTCTCCGTGCTGCCAGAAAACTTCGTGTCTGTTCCCTTTGACAGTGTTGACTGAGGTCGTGTGCTGCCTGAGTCTCCTTGTCCAATCTAAAATCACTCGACAGCTTCATAGTCAACAGCCGAGCGTCTGACCTTGTCTTTCAGCCGGCTACGTTTTCTGTCTGTATGTGCACCTGCTGTTTGCGCAGGTCATACGCATCGCAGGGGATGGAGTCTTTGAAAAATAAATGACTTGTTTTTGTGACCTTTGCACAGTGAAGTTGTCCTTTTCCACTTTCGCTTACATAAAAGAACATTCCAGACTTTGTCACCTTTCAGCCCATCTCCTCTCATCCTGTCCATTCCTGTCCTGTTCCCAGATGCTGTGTTCTACAGGGCTTGATTTGGTCTTATTCCCTGGAATGAAGCAAATTACAAACCTGGGGTCTGTTCCTTGAACGCAGGTTTTGTGAAAACCCTGATTTCTGTCAGTTCATGTGTAAAAACAACTGCAATATTAACAATTTTCCTTCATTTCGAAATTAACAACAGATTTTTACTAATGCTGCTGTGTGGAATGTTCTCTGTGCTTCTCCAAAAACCTAAAGGTTGTTGTGGCTAAGACGTGTGCTATTTGTCCAAAGCTCCCTTCGTCACTGCAAACCCTGAAATCTTTGTCCAGTCTGAGCCTCATGAAACCAACCACATCTTCAGCAAATGAAAGTGAGGGAGGACAGAATGTACTTATGTTCAATGAGCTGGGGGGCTGAAGGGGCACAGAGAGAGAAAAGGGATCAGGAGAGAGTCTGAGCAAAGGCTGTGAGAAGAGAGACAGAGGCGAGTCAAAGAAGACGAGGGAATGTCCTCTAGTTACCTCGGGGGGAACCGGCTTTCTGCCATCTCCTCTGACTCCTCTGGGCCCCATTTGTACATCTGAGGGCAGTGACCTCGGCCGTGGCCGAGTTCACAGTATAAATCAGAGGCCTCTCTCCCTCTGGGGGCTCCATGACCTCCCCGCTGCGCATCCTGTCACCCAGCATGGGAGAAACAAAGTCTTTAGCCTCCTGCCAAGTTCCACACAAGTCCAACACGCAGACGTGCAGCCACGCAGCACATGATGTACACTTTGTCCATTTATCACGTCGATGTTCAGATCACAGTTCCCACACTTCAGCAATTCAAAGGTGGATTGTTTTAAGCTACGGAGTGAGGTACTTTGTACAGTATGTCTCTCCTGCTTTAAGAGCTGTACACTTGACAGATGAAACTCTGACACTTGAATAGTTTCTAAGAAAGGAAGTATTGCTCCAGATTAGATTACTTAACATTTGGTTTAAGTAGTACGTCAAACTTTACATGCTGCAGTAGTTGAATGCCGGATTAGTCGAACAGTATATTCGACAGACGGAATCAAATGTGTGTTACTGAATGAATTCCATGTCACTTGTGTAACTGCTAACTGATCAGTGAAGACTTGTGTTTCTTCTTCTTCTTCTTATTATTATTATTATTATCATGGCCCCCTATATAAAAAAGTGAAATTGTTCTGCAAACGAATCGTTTTTTTCACATACGAATGGTTTGTAAGAGCGGCTAACAGTGCTACAGCTCTGCGTGTTGAAGCTAATGACATGTCTTGTGGTAGCGGTGCTACAGCTCTGAATTATGACGTTGATGACACACCCTGTTAACAGTGCTGCAGCTCTGCAGTGAAGTTGATGACATACCAACCTGCGTCATGTGGACAGTGACGGGCCCGGCTGCAGACCCACATCTAAATATCTCAACGGGAGAGATATTCTAGTTTCTTAATACAACATTAATCTGTTATTTCAGACATGGCTGCATCATTCTTAGTCAATTCTAGCATGTGTTTGATTCATTTTTAGTCTTATACTGGGAGATTTGTCTTTCCAAGCATGTATTGATGATAACTGAGTGCTCTGATGACTTCTTCGGATGTTCTTCATAGCACAGACTCACAAACATTTTCGGACAAGTATACGCTCCTATAACAACTAGTTCGTATAGCTACAACCATTTGTACTCTCATGTGTGGACTTATTATGGTTTTAGCCACAGTTGTACAACTGAGGACAATGTCCTTGATCTCATTGATGTTTTGAACTTCTGGAATAATGTTGCGGATCTCGAATACAGTCTGCAGACAGACATGCCCACCACAGGTGTTTTCCTCTGCTTGAGTCCTTGGTGGCACGAAGACAAACAGGGAGTGGCCTCGGAGTGTATCTGTTTCCAACCTGATACGTTTCTGCCCTGGGGAGGCGGGGCTGGAGAGCTGGTAAACACATGCCACCCATAGGCCCAAGTGGGTGGGTGAGGCAAAGAGATGAAGCATGGAGGGACGATGGTGTGTATGTGTGTGTGTGTGTGTGTGTGTGTATATATGTCTGGGGAGGGAAGGTGATACTGGGTTGTTTTGAAGCAGAGCGCTGTTGTCAATGAACTGTACAGGTCTATTTCATTATGTTGGCTCTGGGTGAACCATCTGCAGACTGCAGGCACAACTTGTTTATCCCCGCAGCGCACACACACACACACACACACACACACACGTTTCTAGTGGATACATGCAGGTAATGTGGATGTTTTCTTCACTGTGTCAAAAGCTCTCGTGTCACTCATGGGTCCAGGGCCATTTACGAAAATGGAATAAAACTGAATGTTTTATCAGATTTAAGTCATGATCTTCAGTTACTGTTGACAAACATCCAAATGACTGTGTTGCTTCAGACTGGTTCTTTACCAGCTCAAACACTGTAGATAATATTGGTCAAAATGGATGTGTTGATTTCACACCCTATGTTAGTTTTAAAAGCAAAGCAACTATTGTATCTCACATCAGTAGGTCACGTCAGAGCTGTTTGTAAAGTAGGTCAAAGTAAGATAAACTGTCGTCAAACCTACAGAAGACAAACAGCAGCCAGAGAGTCCATCAGCAATGTGACCTGCTTTCCTGTTCAAACAACCACTGGAATCCACCGTGGACCTCAAACTGGAATCCAGTCACGCTCCTCAATGTTAAACACTTTCACTGGTGAATGCGGCAAGTGGTGACAGAAGTGCTTTTGTTTACTTTAAATGATTAACTTATGGGTTATTGATTTACAGCACTGTCATTTGTTTGTGTGAAGCATTTGAGGTTAAAGGGATTACACATCAATTCTTGAGTTTGAGTTGTGTTATGATTCACATAAATAATTAATCTGATGGTTGGGTTGACAAACACACTATTTAGGATGTTTAAGCAGGAATTGGCTCAGCAGAATTGAAAAATTTCAGTTTGTTAATCCGAAAGTGAAGGTTCATGTTATTGATTGAATGCAGAGTATCAGGTACTGCTGGTTACAAACTTTTTAGGCTGTTTTTATAAACTTAAGTGTTCTCTTACGTTCTCTCAACAAACGTGTGTAAATGAGGTTGTACTGTAAGTTCAGTGAATGAAGCGATGCTGCCCTCTGTTGGCGGAAAAGGTTACACACCGCAGTGTGCTTCTAAACCCCTTTGCCTCTCCTGCCAAAAACATCATGAAACAGAAAACAAATCAGCAGGCAATAAAATCCAATGAGATTAATTCCTCAGGACAGCTGTGACACAGTGGTAAACCAAGTCATTCGGTGAAGAGGTCCTCTGGTCAAATTCCATCTCTCCCGCTGCCTGAAAGTCACTGAACCCATGATTGCTCCACTGATGCTGGAGGATCTGTGTGAGGCAGCTGTGGCCCCAATAGAAACTGGCTTGTTCCCAGAAGATCACCAGGTCCATCACCGCAGGTGCGACTATATATTATATATATTTTATGCAGTTATTCATTCCAAGTCCTCAGCAGTGTACATGTGAAATTAAAACCAGCACAACTGTCCAAAAAAGTTAACCTCACAAGACAAAGTGATGCGCTGAGACACATTCCCTGTTAATCTATTTGGAAACTGCTCCCCTTATTTACAAATTCAAAAACATCAATATTCTTAGAAATACATGTATGCAAAAAGCACAAGACTGCCACAAAATCATCTCAAAGAACAAATTTTATTTCCAAAACATCTGAACAAGTGAGATGTAGGCCGCAGCACGGGAAGCTGGTGGGGTCTCCTCCAGTGGCAGCACCTCAAAGCTCCAGCGGGCACTGTGAAGACATGAGAGCAGTCAACACAGAGCTGCCACAGATTTGACGACATGATGAGACGCTACTCATTCTCCCAGCTGCCCGCTTACAATTGACACAAAGATCACTGATGCTAAAGTTAAACATGGCTGGTTTGCTTGAATCCTTTCTAACTCAAGGTGGAATGGCGTTTATGAAGCTGATGCCAAAACTGTGGGCTACCCTGGAGCTGGTCAGTCAAACACAATGCTGCCATTGGACAGAAATATTATGTACACATAAGGATGTCTGTCAAAGCATTTGAGAATTTCAATCAATCCATTTCATTGAGTGCAAAATGCTGACAGTGACTGGTCAACTCCATTTATAAACATTGAGGAAAAATGAAAAGAAACCCTTGTTCACACTGAATTCTGGTCACCATCATATCATATGGTCTTGATACATTCCTGTAACACATAACTACCACGACATGTACACAGATTGTTTTACATAAAATACTATTTTGCATCATAATATAATAACTGTTGTCATCACAACGTTGACACTCAGTAGTTGCAAATGATGAAACATCAGACAGACTCAGACACAACTGGGTTCATGTTTCTCACCTATCGCAGCCTCCTGGCTTCTCTCTCCGACTCCAGAAGTGTCAGCACATCTCCCTCTCTGACTGGGCCCTTCACGTTCCTGATGATAGTACGGTTGCTGTCGTCCATGAACTCAACACGGACCTTCAAAGACAACACAACGGTGCACATATCTGGTCAGACATTTCAGACGCATTGCACATCACATCAGGATGGAACCGGGTGTTCACTTTGATAAATAGACAGAAATTGATAACTTGCTTGACATACCGGTTAAACACAGTGACAGATAAAAGTCAGATCCCATCATATATAAACTTGTACCCAGGTGTCAACCAGGTAAGAGATCCCTGGCTTCATATAAGCACCTGTAACAAGTGTTACAGGCGTAGGGATAAAGGACCAAATGTAACAATCCGACACGATAGCATTACGTTACCTGTGTACACTGTCCCTGGGAACCAGTTCTTCCGAGCACTTTCGTGACCTGCAATTCCAACAAAAATCACATTAAGACCACATATTTGACTGATGAACATTTTGATTACTTGAGAACAAAAATATTCATTCAGTCTAGACAACCGTTTAACTCGCTACGAAACGCCTCGAAACTAGCATGGTCGGGGCCTCCATGATGGACGTACGGGAAAAGACACAATCGGGACAAAGAAAGGCATACAACTCAGATTTTTCGAGGCCGTGTGAGACGTGATATAAAATTGTGACGGTCTACCCGACTGGTTCCGATTATTTTGGTCACATTTATATATTTTCTTACTCTTGCGAGCTTGATCGGCTGCACGCGGCTGGCGTCCATGTTAGCGGGTTAGACCGGAAAGGAAGTCACGGGTCGCCCGGAAGTGCTATATCATAATCCAAAACTCACGTCGCTTGATCAAAAGTTCATTAATTATTGCTGAAATTAATAAAACCGCAAGCATATTTAATGTGGCAAATAATAAAGAAAGTTCAAATATAAAAATTGAATAATTTATGTTTTCTTGACTGCAAAATGGGCGATACCACCGGCACAAAGATCCGGGTCGAAGCTTGGACCGAACCATTAGTCCGGGGCTTTCCTATCAAATAAGAGGTGAGACACAAACTGTCTCATCTGCATTTTCAGTATTTATACTGATACATGATTTATACTGATTTGTACATGATAACCAATAAATAAAATCAATAATAAATAAGTCAATTTCATGAGATATCGATTCATATCATATTCAGATTTTATTCTATTTTATTCATATTCTATTCAGAAATCTCCAGCAACCGTACAAAAGGCCTGTTTTTGTACATTAAGGTGACCTATGCAAAGTGTATACAAAAACACCTGTTACCTATTTTATGACATATCCCCCCACCTATCCTTTAATTTTAATAGGAAAAAATGTCCGACAAAATATTTTAAAAATGTGTGTGTTTTAAATCATTGTTTAATTTATTTTTGTGTTTTAATAAATATACACTAAACACAGAGCAACAGGGTAACTTCATTGGGAAATGCTGGAGCCACCCATCCTAAGCTCTGTCATTAGTATGAACTTCCTGTTCAGGAGCTCTCCACAGCCTTGTTAGCTATGCAGTACTCTCATCACATCACCACTCTCTCTGCCTATCCTTGTCTCTCAGAACTCAAAGCCTTAAATCACAACACTAATCCCTGCACACAGTATTTTTAACTTGTGTTTGGACAGACAGAACAGCAATAGGATTAGAGAATCAGTGAAGAGACTGGATCCCTAACTCGTGCAGTTGATCTTCTTGCATGCTGAGGGACAATCACTGTAGTTGTTTCTGTCTTTATTTCATCTGGTTAGTAGACTTTTTAACCTCCAGAGGACATCATCCTTCATAAATGGAGACCTTGTGGAATACGCTGATTGACCGACTTCTGAACTAAATACTGCTTTTTGTTGGTGTGTCTTCTAAGGAGTCGCAATAATGGAGAACATAAAGCCCAAGCTAAAGGTGCTGAAAAAGCGCCGCTCCAGTCTTTTTGCCACCATAAAACGGGACATTAGCCTTTCTCAAAGCATTGATGAACAAGAGAGTGATTTCCCCTTTTCGCAGGACAGTTCTGTGAAACTATGGACTTCCATGGACAACCTAGATAATCCCGAAGAGAAAAAACAAGTGAGCAAAGCTGACAGCAAACCTGAGTCAAACCCAAGGAAATCAAACATTGTCAACCTCAACGTGGGTGGAAAGGTGTTCCACATCCCGAAGCACCTGGTTCTGCGATACCCAAAAAGCAGGATTGGAGCCCTTGCCCTTTGTGATGATCCAGCGAAGCGGCTGACGCTCTGTGATGATTACAATGTTCACAACAATGAGTTCTTCTTTGACAGGGATCCAATGTTCTTCCATTACATTTTCCACTTTTACTGCAGCAATGTCCTGTGGGTTATGGACAGCCTGTGCCCCGTCAACTTTGAGGAGGAAATGCTTTTTTGGGGGCTCAAATTGAAGGATACTCCAAGGTGCGATGTAGATATTTAATACTTATTCAGTGGTGTTCAACTTGTCCTGCGCCTGTGTCTCATTCATGCAGGACTTTGAAACTGAATTTGTGAAACTGGCCATTAATCTTTCCTCCTCTCCTTTTTCTTAGGTGCTGCCGTATTCTATTTGAAGAAAAAGTAGATGACATAAGAGACCATCTGAAGGTTAACCAGGAGCTAATTGATGAAATTAAGCCTCACCAAGATGATGAAGGCTATAAGACCATGTTTCTTGGCAAGCTCCGGAAGATCCTCTGGGACCTGATGGAGAATCCCTACTCGTCACTGTCAGCCAAAGCCTTTGCTGTCTTTTCCAGTCTCTTTGTGCTCATCTCTATAGTTGCTATGACAATGAATACAGTGGAAGAACTCAGAAAGTACAAACTTTCCGGCAAAACCTATATGGAGTGGGTAGAGATTGGCTCTATCCTTTTCTTCACCTTGGAGTACTTTTTGCGTTTAGTCACCACATCAAACATCAAAAACTTTGTGAAGAGCGCCCTCAACTTTGTTGACGTCGTGGCTGTCATGCCCTATTTCATACAGCTCATATTCGAAGCTTTTGTAATCGATTCAGAAGACTTAGGCGCACAGGAAGATTTGAAGGCCATGGCAAGGGTCAGTAAAGTCAGCAAGGTGCTGAAGGTTGTCAAGTTGATGCGAATCTTCCGTATCCTCAAGCTTGCACGTCATTCTACAGGCATGAGGGCTTTCGGTTTCACCATTCGTCAGTGCTCTGAGCAGGTACGCAAGGATCTCAACTGTATGATGGTGTCATCATCTTGAAAATACTTTTTGTACAGTGGCAGATTGAACATAGTAACCTGGTATTGGAGGAGAGTTGCAGCAATTCGAAACAGACTTTCATCTGTTGTACTGTGTTCCTGCAGGTTTGCTGTCTCTTTCTGTTTATTGCCATGGGCATCTTCACCTTCTCAGCTCTGATGCATTCAGTGGAGGTGGATCAGCCCGGGACGCCATTCAGCAGCATACCAGATGCCTGGTGGTGGGCAGCGGTGAGTGGGCTAAACCCAAGAGTGTCACTATGTGTTGGAAAGTGGTGGGGACGTGAGAGCTCAGGTGAAAAATCAAGAAATATTCCTCTGCATGTGTGATTTGAGACAATGAACTCTGAGTTGATAGAGAATTACAGCAAGGAACCAATTTCCCTGCATGTATGATGCGTTATCTATTTGTTATCCATTCAATTCAAGTCAGTTTTATTTGTACAGCCCAACATCACAAACCACATGGCCTCGACGGACTTTACAGTGCACCATTCTCTGTCCCCCGACCCTCAATCCGAATGAGGAAAACGCTGTTTAACATGACATCAAACTTGGTTATAGCTGGATCACCCTTATTATTGTTTATTGTTAATAGAGCAGGCGTTGGTGAAGGGGTTCAACCAGCTCTTACGTCTGCCACTTAGATTCTTCCGGATCAATAAACTAAGTTATGAACCTCTAAGCTAAGCTGTTCCTCTTGGCAGAGGAGAGGCTAAGAAGACGGGTGTGTCAGTATGATCAAGCAGTGCAGTGCATTCTGGGTGTCAAAGATTAGTCCTGTAAGGATTTATGCAGGCTGCCAGGCAGAGTCATGTTCAGCGCTATTTTTGTGGCAGTACCGTGAAACACACGCAACGATTTTGTATTTAAAGACCTCGAGGCCAGTCCCTTCCTTCCAGTGGTGGTTGGTGTCAACATACAAACCGAACAGTTTCAACATGCATTCAAAGTCACATGCACTTTGCAGCCTCCATTGCGCAGGAAATATTTCAACAGTAGTGTGGTAACTACATACGTTTTCACATCCCAAACAAATGATTTAACTTTACTTTTCTTCGTAATTCTGCCTCCTGCAAAAGACCATCAGCCTGTGACCTTAAAAACCTACGCACCTTCATTGACCATCTAAGATGATCACGTCTGGGTCTACCAATTAACCCAGGCAATAAATCTTGAGTGCTTTTGCCAAAATGTTGCAGTATTTCAGGATGCACTTGATGTTTTAATTAGTATTTTGACTCTAAAAACATATTCGCATCATTAAGTTTGTATTAAATAATTTGACCATATGATTTTACATCACTTGCCCAATAGGTACCACCTCAGCCACTAATTTGGATGAAATAGCTTATTATTACAAGGCTGTCTTGGTAAGTTGAATAGAATAATAAAAAAAACACTAAAAAAACAAAAATGACAAAAGTATAAACAGACACAATCCATTCATTTTGATGTACTAACAAATATTTCACTGTGTTTGTATCGTTGCCTGCTCCTTCGTGTTTCTTTCACTCTCATTTAAAGACCTTTGGCTTTTATTCGTCTGGTGGCAGCTGTTAACTAATATGTGTCTAATCCTCTCTAATACTGGGTAACGTGACTGTGGCAGCTCACACCATGATTGCATTCGAGTGACAGAAAGAGTCACGACATTCCTGGATGTTTATTTTATCCTGGAACATACGGTAGAAATTCACCAGACCAGTAAAGATTTGAACCATGGGGTTGGAACAAAGCCAGGGGGCATTTGGAGATGGAGATGATATTATTTGCAGTGTTTAGAATAGTACAGCAGAATAGATCACAAAATCACAAAAAAACACTTTTCTACTGTCGTTCTCCAGGTGAGCATCTCCACCGTGGGCTATGGAGACGTTGTCCCCATCTCTTATCTCGGCCGCTGTGTTGCATTTGGCTGCATTTCTTTTGGAATCATCCTCAACGGAATGCCCATCTCCATTCTTTTCAACAAGTTTTCTGACTACTACGCCAAACTGAAGGAACAAGAATACACATTTTCCAACACTGAACGCACCTTCCAGCTGAGGAAACGTCTGAGGCGCAAGCTGGACAGCTGCTTCGAGCCCCAGCAAGACGACTCAGATGATGAGATACACTATCGGCCCAGTGGAAGACATACTACCCACGAGAACGATTACTGAGCTGCCTTGTCGCCACGTTGCTGGCTCTAAATGACCGTATTTCATGGGTCTGGAAGAGTAAGACCCCATCTGCCTCCAACTGTGTCCATGTGATGTAAGAGGTAAACTGAGACGGCAGCTAGCTGAGATAAGCGCCAGGGCTCAGCTTAACAGTTGGTCTGTTTGCACAACATAGGTAATGTCTCGTCTATCAAAAGACAAAGATAACAGCTTGTTATCTGCTATGTGTGATGAAGAAGTTCGAGTTTAGGTAACTCTGTCAGGTAGCCGCTCATTGTTAGTCAGATACAATGGACTGCATTCCTCCATTCTAGTAAATCAAGCAACTTATGTGTGTAAAAACATCTCAGATTTAATGTACAAGAAGCTGAGGAAAGGAATTACCTGGATCATCAGACATCCTTTTGGATGTTTACAACCAACCTGGGTGGATGATCCATCTGTTTCTGATATAAATCCCTGACACTGACATATGACTAACGTCACATTAGCAAACACACATATGTCGCTGTCATTGTGAGTGTCTGTCATCATCAACAACAAGTGAGAATCATGCTCCATATTCTCTGCAGTAGGTGTCGGAACACGCCTGGCGTCCCCCTGTGGTCAAACTGTGCCGAGTCATCGGATCATGTCTCATGCGACTGCTCCGCTGAATGGACAGAAATACCCACAGCTGAGAGGGTCAGTGAGAAGGAGATTGATCCTGTTAGTAAAGACACATCGACTGACACGTCCCTCTGTC